>JAPDSC010161947.1:218459-234031 GCA_026290005.1 Latrodectus geometricus | reverse complement strand
CAAGCACGTTTGTCATTGACATCGCAGTTGCAAGTACTGTTACGTTTAGTGCGAGTGCAGTATGGATGGCAACCACATGTTCTACTGTCTGTCTCAGCTCCTCCCCAATAGTATTGCTTCTTCCAATTTCTACCTGCCCACCTGCAGAAGAATCCATCTTTAAGGATAGTTTTTAAAATTTAAAATACGTTTGAGGCTTGAATATTGTAGTAGTTCTAAATTTATTATTTACTTAAAAAATAACATAAACTTTTGTAATTTGGATTTTTACTAAAATAATAAAAATTCTGTTTAATAATGAAAATTCTGTAAAAAGTGTTCTTTTTTTGCAATATAATTACAACTAATATCAGTTCAGCATTCTTGGGAATATTAATATATTAGGTTGGGGAAAAAGAAATCCATTATTTTTACGTGAACTTTTTGTAACTTCTTTCAGATTCGCTTTATAAAAAGGTTCAAAACAGTTTTCATGTAGATTTTTAGGTCTTGTGCGAAGCTACGACTGCTGACATGCTGTCAAGTTTGATAATTTTTGATATTTTATAGACATTCTCGACGATGTTGTATCCATGCCAGGTGCATCTTTAGCATCCAAATACCCAAACGGAATCGACGAAACCAAAATTGTGCGTAACTGGTTGTTACAGTCATATATATATATAGGACGATAAACACCCTTCACAATTTTAGCCACCCGGTTAGCATTTTCGCCATTATAAAAGAAAAACGAAAATGCATCGAATTTTCTGTTTGTTGTCTTCTATTTTTAAAACCTTGTACTCATAACTGATTCAATCAAATAAAAAACCGCAAGAGAATATTTTAGTGTCAAATGTCACCTTTCCAACGAGCATAAATCTGAAATTGTTTGATAGATACCTCACGAGATAGCGATCACTACAGACGTCTACCGAAAAAATAATGGATAACGTTTTCCCCAACCTAATATATGTGTATGTATGCAAATGTATAACACTATTTAATTATTTTTCCTAGAAATGGTATTGTTAAAAGTTCCCACTAACATAATTCTTATTACCTTATTGAAACTCTTTCTGAGGAACAATTTCAATTACATTAAAATTTTATTAATATAGAAATATATTTGGGAAAATTTTAGTGTTTACCAAATAATGAAATTTTTAATCTTGTATTTGGAAATAATTACCTGCCTAATCAAGCTATAGCAGACTAGACAGGTAATCAGAATAAATAGTAGTTTCGGACGAAATACACTTTAGTTTCAGTTAACAGAGTAAATCATTTGAAAAAGTTGTTGTCACTTATGACACTTAGCGAAGTCAAGCCCGCCCGTCATGTACTGGGCGTATAAAATCAGAAAGAGAGTCTTAGTTTTTGAACAGAGCACCCCCTTACGAGGGTGGATGTACGTTGTGACTCATAGATGGCAGCATGATCTGGATCTTTCAATTTTAGAGATAGGAAGCCACAGAAAATCCAAGGCCTGGCTGCTAAAACACCTTGAGGTATTAATTTAGAATGGGAACATGGCAGACATTGTGACCATGACGTATTTTACGTGCTCTGGTCACCGTTAGTGAACACGATGGACCTTTGATAAGCCGGGATTCGAACTCACTGCCTTCCAGTAACAAGAACGACACCACGTTCTTATTACACGAAGGCCTAAAAAAGCAGAAACCTTTAGAGAAATTGATAATATGCATTCAGTCAACCATTAATTCTAACAAACATTTGGTAATATAGGTTCAAATTTTGATAAATTTACTAGTTAACTTCTAACATTTCTAAATTAAATTTTAGATTCCATGCTTAATTTTAGTTTTCATTTGCTTGTAAATAATTTCCTATATTTTATCTTAAAAAATTTTAGCAAAAAAAAGAAACCATCAAAGTTAAAAAAAATTTGCAACATACAAGAGTTGCTTTGGTCAGAAAGTTAATTCTCAAGCTCTCATTTGTAAGAAACAAATGAGAGATCGATTCTAAATGTGAGACAAAAGCTTCTGAAGTAAATACATTTTATATATGCTTACCAGTTGTTCACTTCCATAGGATACCATAATCCAAACATGGATCCCTTGCAAGCCCATTTTATGTATTGCTGACATGAAAAAGAGACATCTATCAATGACATGAGATGTTCTTCTGATAATCTTCCATATGTAATGTTCAGCGCATAAGATCCAGCTGCCTCATGTCCTCTGACGTCAATAGGTTTTTCGGCGTCATGATGCACAACAGTAAAAACCTAAGTTGGTAAATGATACTAATGTGTAAATGTTATCAGTTCAATATATTCGTTTCTTTACATGACTTTAATTGATATGATGATGAAAGAATTATGTAGCAAGCAATTATAAGTAAATTGCACAGTGATTTTTATTTGAATTAATTGATTGTAAATGATTATCTTTTAAGTTTCTAAAAAATTTAACTTTGACACGTGTAAACTGATCTAAACCATCTAATAATTGTCGTTATAAAGTTATTTCAAAACAATAGTTATTTATAAATTTTATAAAAAGTATCAGTTTTGTTTTCTTTTTGAATATACTTTAATTTTTATTTATTTCTATCAGGGCTTCGAACCGTAATTTTTTTTGTTCCGGTTTTCGTTCCGGTTCAACTAAAAAATTAATATCGGTTCAGTTCCGGTTTTCGCTCCGCCAAAAATAACGGTTTTCGGTTCTGTTCCAAATGAATAATTTCATTTTATGTATATTCTTATTTGTACTAAAAATACAATTCTATCATAAACAAAAAATGTAATTCTATCAAAATTTAGAAGATTTTATTCTATTTTTAATTGGTACACTATGTGAATTGATACAAACAGCAGGTACGATAAGAGCGGTGAGCAGAGGACGGCGAGCATTGGCATTGTTATCCATTATCAAAATCGCATTTGACAACTAGGTTCATGATTACCCACATTCGTCGTTTGACTCTCACATCGTGCACTTGGCCTTGCAATAATTATGTAAAAAATATATTATTTATTTAACATATGAAAATTGCCTCTAATTATTAATATATCTTCTAACGTGGTCTCACTGAGATTACTTCTGTTGTCTCGGAGAATAAATTTCAAACCTGAAAACCGACTGTCACTGGCCTTTTTAATAATTTGTCACTGGCCTTCTAATTAAATATGTCTTCTACAAGTAGTTTCATGCGAAACTGAAACAGAAAAATACAAGTAAATATCAAAATAGGAAATCGAGGAGCAGTATACATGTTATGATAATAATAAAGTTGACGTTAAATTAGAAAATATTGATAAGTTTGGTAACAGTAACAAAATGACTGAAAGATATATCGAACCGAAATAAACCGATATTTTTTTTCGGTTCAGTTCCGGTTTTCGTTCCGACCAAAATAACGGTTTTTTCCGGTTTTCGGTTCAGTTCCGGTTCGAAGCCCTGAGTTCTATTACCCATTGTATGATTTTCCGTACAGTGGAACAGATCATATTGAATACAATGGTAAAAAACAAAGCAATCAGAGAAAAACTGCTGACTCATCAACAGATGTACTCAGCTTTCGACGCCGAAAGATTGGCTTTGTGTTATCTGGAAGACTGCCAGGTTTTCCAGTTATCTCAAATTTCTGCATCATCGTGCATAGGGTATATAGAGATTAACCATGAACCTATTTTTTTAACCATGGACAAAAGTTGATTTGTTAAGCAATGTGACACAAACAAAAGAAAGTAATGCAACAAATAGATTCGCAATAAAATTAATTTGAATATTATTTCATAACTTAAATTTACTCCTTCAAAACTTCTGGTGATCAATTAATTACTATTTTTTGTTACCTTTCTAAACATATTAAATCACTCACTGTTATTTTCAGACTGCTAGTTCTAATTTATTTAAAGCTTTTTTTGTAAATTATTAGATTCTTTTGACAAAAAAGAAAATCATTCAGTTAATATCTTCATTTATTAATGAATGTACATTATATATTTAGATTTTGGCTTTTCAATTAAAATAGCTAATTAACATATTTTATTATTAATTTTTATCGTAGTATAAAAGAACTTAAAATTTCCGTATGCACAGAAATGTGATAAAAATAACAATCGTAATATTTACCCTAATTTAAGATATTATCATAATAAAGTAGCAATTATATTAAAATGTGTTTATTTTAAATCTTAAAATAAATATGTAAGTTAAAAAATATTTATTTTGTTATATTTTGTCATTTATTTTCTATATTATTCTGAAGATAAAGTTAATAAAGGAAAATAAATGGTAAAATATAACAGATTAAAAATTTACCTTTTTTAAATGCCCACTTCGTTCAAAAAGGTTATAGAAAATGATTTAAGATCTACGTATTTTAATAATTATTAATGTTATATCAGAATAAAATATTTAAAAATATTTTTCAATATTTTCTTGTTTAAAAAAAATTTTAATGTATTAGAAAATTCCATGGAAATTTGATTACTTTCAAATTGAAGGAATAAAGCTCAAAAAAGACAAAATTTAATATTAGACAATTTATTACAAGATTGACTACTCGAAACTAAAAAAACAAAAAGAAAGAAATTTGCAATTACAATTCTTTGTATATAACTGTCAAATTTATCATTATCATCATTAAAATTTTTTTCAAGTTAACCAATTTACTTCCATAAATTCTCAGATATAAAAAATGGTATTTAGTAAAAATATTTTTAAATATTTCTCTACAAAATGTTATTTTTTACTCAATTTTCTCTTCATAATTGTTTTAATTATCATTTTTTAATATAAAAATGTAGGAAATATTCTCACCTTATTTGGATCCGTTCCAGGACCCATGTCACATTCTACAAAAACAGGCGGAAGATGGTCACTTCCGTCAACATCTATTTGATATATACCAGATGTTTTGACCTTTTGATATCTCCAAACATCTAGACAATTTCGATCTTGTAAAAAAGGTCCTCTCTTGAAGGGCATTGCTATGGATAAATATAAAAACCATTTAAAATAATAGCTCGAATTTAAAAACATTTTTTAATTTGCTGATAAAATTTAAAAATTTAAAAATGTTTAAATATATGAAGAAAATGTATTTCAATTAAAAATTCTTCACTATTTTTTACCAATACATATCTCTTGTAAGCAATAATGTAAATACAATCTTTTGAAATGAAGTCTATATGTTTACATAAAGGTAAAAAAATTTTTGTTTCTAATGGCAGGCATACTTGATTAATTAACCCATTTGCCGCAACAAGGTCGGAAACTGCTACTCATTTTATCGTTACCCGGTGGGCACCAGTGCCACGGTGGTACGAATAGCATCGCCCACGCCACACCAACACAAACCCGTTTATAAGGAGGGCCACATTCATTCATCATCTGAAGAAAGGACAAGAAACACAGAGAGAGGAAGAGAAAGTACATCCATGCCCGAGCCGGGATTCGAACCTAGGTCCTCCCCATCCGTTGTCAGTTACGCTAACCACTCGACAGATTGGGCGGCTAAAGTAAAATTTAAACCATCATATATTTTGAATTTTTTGAAAAACAATATTTTTAATTTAATAAATTAAATAATGACACCCTTAGAGATTTGTCCCCATACCTTTATAGAACATCAACAGTTTTGGTTACATTTAACGTTGAAATTGACAATACTATTCTAAATTAATTATTTTTAATTTTAAGAGATGTTCTTAAATTAATTGCGTAAAATTAACAGAATCGTTAAATGTCAGATATCTCAGATTATCAAAGAGGCTAAACTGTAGGAGCCCGACTAGATGGAGCAACAGTGACCAAAACATTTCTGTTTTTAGATGTTTCTTGAGGTACGGTGTCTAAAGTCATGACAGCATACACACAGTGCGGAAAGACACGCTCAGCAAAGCAAAATAGTGGACGGAAGGAGAAGCTGAATGAAAGAGCCTGAGGTGGATTGTAATGTCTAAAAAGAAAAAACTGCAGCCAAAGTGACCGCAGAGCTCAATCATCCTCTGGATTCTTCAATGTCAATAATTACATTTAGGAGATACCTTCACAAAGAGAACATCTACGGCAGAAGAGCAATTCCCACGCAACTTGTCACAGATGCTAATGCCAAACGTCGTGTAGAGTGGTGCCACAACCACAAAACTTGATCGATGGACGAATGGAAGACTGTTATGTGGTCAGAAGAATCATGTTTCACACTATTCCCCACAACAGGACGGGTACCTGTCTGGAGAACACCTACACAAGCGTATGATCCTGATTGCCTCCTTCAAACTGTCAAGCATGGAGGTGGATCGATCGTGGTATGAGCAGCCGTGTCACAGTTTTCTGCTGGTCCAATCGTAAATATGAAAGGAAGATGGGAGATATATAGAAAAGTTGTAGCTGACCAGATCCATCCTATAATGCAAACTTTGTTTCTTGCTGGAGATGGAATTTTCCAAGATCATAATGCCCCCATTCATACAGCCATAGTAGCCCAATCATGGTTTCATGAACATGAGGATGAAGTGGAACACATACCTTGGCCCGCATAGTCCCCAGACCTCAATATAATCTAACCATTGTGGTCTATTTTAGATCTTTCAATCCGGAATCGATATCCTCCACCGACATCTCTCACTGATCTTTCACAATATCTCTATGAAGAATGGTACAATATTCCTCTAAATACTATTCAGAATTTGTACGATTCGATTCTCAAGCAAATCCAAGCTGTATTACATGTCAAGGGCGGTCCTACGCTATATTAATAAGGGATTCCTTCAAAATCTATGGTGTTTCCATTATTTTGATAACCACCTGTATATATATATATATATATATAATTTAACATATTTTTACAATGATGACTAATGAAAACAATTAATGTATTTCTTGTTTTTTCACACTTCAAATGTATTTATTTTGTTATTTATGCATGATTTTATTTGTCTTTGATGATCCTTTTATGTAATCCTGTAAGTTCTTTTTCCCTACACAAGTAATAAAATATTAAATAATTAATTTGAATTATGTTTATTATAAACTAATTTAGTTATTAAAAACTTTTCCTTTCTTTATCTAAATTTAACTATGATTTTTTTTTCGTTTCTTTTCTTTTCATTTCTATTTTTTTTTTTTTTCGAATTGAGTAAAAGGCAATTTTATATGATTATTTCCCCATATAAGACTCTAGAATATTTTGAGAACAGATATAATTGACAAATATTTTGTGTAAGGGAATATTTAAAGTATTTGGTTCCTTTGGGTACTTTTTTCTTAAATTTACTTACACAAAAAGAACTTTTGTATTATTTATTTTAATACTTATATTTGTATTATTATTTAAATATATAAATAATTTTATATATAAAAGAGTATTAACATCTAGTTTTATTTTCTTAAGCATAAAAGATTTTTTACAAAAAGTTTTGATTACTTAGTTTAAAACTATATTGAAGCCTTATTATCTTTTGTCAATTTATCTTTTTTAAAAATCATAGATTAAGTTTTTATGATTTTAATTATGAAACAGAAATTTTTATTTTATTTCCATAATTATGTATTTTTTTCTCTGACATTAAAAATGATATTTTAGATTTTATTTTTGTCTAAGCAAAACTTTTAAGCAAAATAAAATGTAGAAACAAAATTTTTATAAATAAAATTTTCTTTATATAAATAAAATCTATGTGAAAAATGATACTATACATTTAGTAAAAAGAAGGAATATTTTTTAAATTTATTTTAACTGAAATAAAGTAAAGAAAATAAGAATTATTTGATTAATAAACTAATGAGAAACATCTATAAAATGTTTTAAAAGGAAATATTATAAAAATACAATTTAAGATTATTTTTGAATATTTTTTGAAATCCAAAATAATAGTTCCATATAAAGTGTAACAGTCAGAAAGATCACTTGAAATTAAATTAGTTTTTAATGAGAGAAAAATTTTCATTCTGTCGATTTTATGAAATGACAAATGTTATTTAGCAAAAACTTGCAAAATAAAAGTTTAAATTTTGTTTCCGCAATAAAATTTCGCCAATTAAAATATTTGAATTATTGAAAAAAGTGTTTAAAGCAAATATCTATAAAGTATAGCTTTTGATTGGTATAAAAATCTCAAAAATGGTAGAGAATCCTTTAGAGATGATCAGCTATCTAACATATCCATTTCGATCAATGATGGAAATAACCGATCCTTGATTAAATCAGAAAATTATTTTTTGACATGAAAACACATCATTGAAAGAGTTATACATCTAACAGTTCCTATTAAGTAATTTTAAATATTTAAGGTTTCGACATGGTTAGATTAGGTTATTTCAATAATTTAACTTTGATTTCTCTAAAAATAACGAGGAGAGGATGATATTTTGACTGGGCAGTTACTTTTTAAAACACTTTATTGTCAATGATGTAACTTATATTTATGTTTTTGACGCTGAAACAATTGAACAGTTAAATGAAATGACATTGTAAATTTGAATAATGACCGAGAAATTGACCTCAAAGTCATTTAAAAATCAAGGTAATAATTTATTGTCTTCTTTGATTCTGACGGTACAGTGGATTATAAATTCATACAGATTAACCAGTTAGTCAATATTTTGGTTAGACAATACTTTAGGGTGCCCCTTTGATTCACGCCAAGTTGTAATTGCGATTTATCGCCAAGCTGGCTAAACCCCAATCATATTCTGATTGCAACAGAGCAATTGATTGTTCTGTGCCAACAAAAATCACCAATAAAAATAATAGCCAAACAAAAATCAGCCATGTTTTCCAAGGGGGCACCCTAAAGTATAGTTTCACCAATATTTTATTTATTCAACTATTTCATTTACAGCAATTTGTTGAAAATTATTTGAAATGTTGGAAGGACAAATATGTTTATAATGATAATTTACTTTCTTATAACATAGCTATTATTCATTCATTAATGTTGATAAAAGAATCAACAAATACGACTCAACAAGCATAGTATTTTTTTTATATGGCACCTTATTTTTTATTTTCACTGTTGAATGTTTCTCATCATGGCCTTTATTTTTAATTCATTAATTATTATTTAAAGGTAATTAGCCGCATGTACTAAAAGTAATTTGCAAATAATATTTTAAGCCGGTAATTTTTTAATTGCTGGTGAAAACATTGACAAAAGAGCACTAAAAGCCGAGGAGAATATTTTTGAAAAAGTAGGAATATAAATTTGACTGTTAAAGTGATGTCTTACGTTTTGTGCCTTCATTCTAATTACATTTGGGTCACAATATTAAGCTTGAAATCATTTTCATCAATAATTTTCATAAACTAAATAAACAACATAATTTGAATAAACAACACATAAGGTTTCCTAATCATTGAAATTAATGCATTAATATTTTTTAATAATTAGTATAGTAAATTACGTGATCTTTTGACAGTATATTTGTATAGCTTCTTTTTCATTTTATAAATTCATCCGACATACCTGATTCCAATAAAAATTGAACCACCAACTTATATATCCAAAATTTATCCATCGTTCAAATCATCTTTCTATATAAATAAAAAATATTATAAAAAAGCAGTAAGACATACATATTCAGAATATTCACTTATAATAAATAAGTTTCGTACTGTAATTATAACTTTCAGGAATTCATCAGTAATTATAACTTTTAATAGCTTAACATGATTTTATTTTAGCGTAACATTAAAAAAGTTATAAATCCTGAACCTTCACACAATATCAAAAATAGGTGAAATATTTAATATAGAATGTCTAAAATATACTTATTTTCATTGTTTTATCATTATTTTCAGTTCTAAAATATATATATTTACTATTTATTTAAGTAATTAGAGATGTTAAGCATTATTCAATTAAGTAATTAAAGATGTTTAGCATTATTCAGTTAAGTAATTAGAGATGTAAAAAATTATTTAGCTTAGTAATTAGAGATGTTAAGCATTATTTAGTTAAGTAATAAGATATGTCTCATAGGAAAATATTTGTTAAAATATTTCAGTTGATTACACTTAAAATTAATTAAGTTAACATAAATTAATTTCACGAAAGATCCTTAATTATACTCAAATATAAATTCCAATAAAATAGTTCATGAAACATAATTGTGAAATTTAAACATGAATAAAATCTCATTAAAGAAAAATGTTCTCTTATTATTCTTTCTATGAAAATTTCTTAAAAATATTCTTATTTAAATACAGAGAAGCTATTGGTAAATAATACTTATGATATGTGAAAATAGAAATATAATTCTAGTGAAATAAATTGTTTTATTTTATATTCCAATGAAGCTCAATGTTCTTTTTAAAAAACTGTTACCTCTATTATATGAAATTAGATAATATACGCAATAAAATTTCAACAAAAAAAAGTGTAAATTCTGAATATTTTCATGAAAACCTTTTAAAATGTTTAAAATAACATTGCAAAACTCATTATTTTAAGGAAACCACTAAGTTTATAGTGGTGGCTTAAGATAATTAAAATACAGAAAAAAATTATTAAATCGTCCCATAAACTCATTTTATTTAAACAGTTTCAATAAATAATATTATTAATTATATTTTTAATAATAAAATTTTTTTTAAATTTATATAATGAAAATAATATGCTCAAAAATAATTTAATTAAATTTTTTTAGTTACAACATAATATTATTAGTAAATTATATTAATATAAATATAATAAGAATTTCATTTTAAAGTTTTGCATAAACATTTTTGCATTTAACGATGAAATAATAATAACAAAATTATCGAAAGATCAACGAACCCTTAAGTCAACTTTCATTCAATACGCTGTTATAAAAACAGTATCTTCCTTTTGCACAAAGACTTAAACTGTGGCTAACTTATGTTGAGCTTTCTTCCTTAATTCAGTTTACTTCCGCCCTTTCTCTCATCGCATTATCCATTTCCTGCAGAAATTTCTATTTTAATCTTTCTTGTGCAGGACAATGGGATTAAAACAAATTTAACAAGCAGATAAAAATTTGTTTTTTAAAATGTATGATTTATACAATTTATTTTTTAAATATAGTTTACTACAGCAACAATGAATATAATAAATTTACTTCACAAAGAATTATCGTTTTATGACAGGAAAGATTTAATAGAAATTGTAGCGTTTTCTATTTCGATCTCTATATTCGTAGGTCTAACAATTTTTTAACTGTCTTACGTGATGATTTTTCTTCAACAATTATTTGCAGCTGAAATAAATTAACATTCCTTATACGTCAATAGTGAAATTTTTGTGTTTCTTATATAATTTAGTTGATTATTAACAATACATTGAAAAGTATAAAAAATATGCATTATATAAAATCTGTACTTGTACTTTGTTTCAATTTTTCTAAGGTATCATGTGTTGAAGACAATTTGACTAGATAAATCTATATAAATTTTATGAAAGCATGTACTTTTGTAAAAATGTGATTGTAGTTTTTGTTGGTTGATTGGCATAGTCCTAGAAAATCTATGTGGTATTTGTCAAGTGTTAAGTCTCCTTTTGGTATTGGCTGTAGAAATCGTTCTTGTTTGCCAAGTATTTTTGATGAAAGTATACATTGGATTCAATTGGTGATAATATTTTCTATAATCTTCCGTATGTTGTAGAAAAAGAATTGTTGTTTGACCAAATTTTCTGTTTTGTTAATGCCAAAATGTTCCTTAGAATGCGTGAGTTTTACGATTTGGTTTTGCATATCCAATGGGACTACTAATAATTCATGATTGTTCACCACTTTACAAAATATTATTTTATTAATGTAAAATTAGTTGAAGTGGATATTTGAAGTAGTTGCTTGTTTAGTGCTCTTCCATTTCCGTTGATTTTGTAAATATTTTATTTATTTTGTATATATCTCAGTGTCTTAATTTCTGGTAACTACCTCCTGTAACTACTTATGAGTCACCATGCAAATACTCAATCTGGGAGTACTTATTCTGTTATTCATCGTTGTAACTATGCATATATCTTTAAGTGTAATTTTAGGTTATACCCTTGTTATTAAAAAAGGTCAACGGCTTTCGCTGGACACCTTGTCACCACATGTTCGACCAACGAGTAGTTGCTTGATGTTTGATTTTTACTTCTCTTTACTTTATTGCTTCTTTTATTTTTTATTTTTTGTATTGTATGATCATGATTAGAAAACGGCTGAGAGCATCAACTTGATGCATTTATCGTCCTGGTTTATGGAGTATCTCGTAATCAAAATCTCCCATAAAGAGAGCCCATCGTGATATTTTGGGTGGTCCCTATGAGACATTGTTTTTCGGAAAGCTTGACAGTCTGTATAAATTTGAAATTTTGTTCCAACAAGGTAGGGTCGGAAATTTTTAAATGCTGTGACTTTAGCTAAAACTTCTAGTTCATAATTTGAGTATTTCTCTTCTTGTGGAGATGTTTTTCTGCTTCTGTAATGTATTGGAAGGAAATTATTGTGAAAAATCATTTGTAGAATTGTAGCATCGAATCTTTTCGAACTGGCATCTCTATGTACTTGCAATGGGTCTTTTGCTGCAAAAAAGGTGCAGTAGTGGTTCTGATGACAGGATTTGTTTCAAAGTTAGAAAAACTTGTTTTTGTTCAGGGCCACATGTAAATGAGACTTTGTTTCGTTTAAAGGACACTTAAAAGTTTTGCGATTAATGTATAATCTTTAATAAATTTTCGGAAGCAACCAGTTAGTCTTAAGAAAAATTGAATGTGTTGAATTGTTTTAGGTATTTAGGAAAATCTATGACTGAGTTTGTTTTGGTTGTTGAAAGATGAATGAAAGATGAATAAAATTTATCTTGCGTCGTAGAAAATTACGAGTTTTAAAATTGAATTCTTATCCATAATTAGATGCAACTTGGAATACTTTTTTCAAGCTTTAAAAATCCTTCAGATTCAGTGGCTGGCAAAAGATGACAGTCGGGATGGCTGTGAAAGATTTATCATAGCAAAAGATGGATGGCAAAAGATGACATAATCCTATCAAATACTGATAAGATTATGAATACATGACTTCAAAATCCTATCAGTATTTGATAGGATTATGAAGTCATCCATGTAAATAACAGTATTATCTTTAATGTGTTCTCTCTTTGAAAACAGTTTGAACGTATTTTTGAAATAATTGGGGAGAATTGCATAAACCAAAGGAAACTTTTATGAATTCATATTGTCATTGTGTGTAATTAGTTTGATGTATTTACGACTATCAGGTTCAACGGATAAATAGAAAGGATTTGAGGTCGAGATTTGAAAAAAAATTGCTTCTTGAAAGTCATCAAATATGTCTTCGATGAGGGGTTGTGGAAATCTTTATTTAATAGTCTTTGAATTAAGTGCATGCAAATCAACACAGAGAGTTATTGATTTATCTTTTTTCTTAACTAAGACGAATGGTGCGGCGAAATCAGAATTAGATTCAGAAATGATACTATATTGGAGCCATTGTTCAATCTTCTTATCAACTATATTTTTCTCTGTTTGCCCTAATTTTCTGGCGGAAACGCTATAGGTTTGTCATTGGTTGGAATTATTTTCATATGTAAGTTTGTACCTTTAAATTTATTCGATTTATGAGATTTAGTAATTTGTTCTTCTAGTTTGCGCCTATTAACCTTTAAAGTATGTGATAAATCACCTTCTGTGTAGATGTTTAAGTTCGGTAAATTATTTTCAAAAAATAAACATTTGGTTGCTTCATTTAAATGATCGATGATCAATTTCGTTTTGAAAACACGTGGTTGTGTTTATTTTGCGAGTTTCGCTATCGAGACTACGTGATATAATTAAAGAGTTGAGTGGCGTCACTTCCTTATGTATTTTTGGTGTTGGTTTCGTGATCGGAGACTAAATTATGAGCAAAAGTTTCGCCATTTGATATTCATTTTTTTTTATTAGGAGAGCAATTGTGCTGACTTTCGATCCGTTGAATGACACTTTCATAAGAACTGTTATTGTAATCTAGCCACGAATGGCGAGGAGCATTATGAGGGAAAAAGGCTAATTTCACATTCATTTTCACCTATTCTATTCAAATTGTTCAAATCAGAGGAGTTCTACTTCATATTATGTAGAGTGCATAGAAGGGAGAAATTATTTTTAGAATAAGTAGGAAATGAATTTTCATTTTCGATTCTGATATACTCTTTCTTTGCATTTTTAAATCATTAAAAATATTAGGGGGAATTATAAAATCAAGGATTTTTACATATGGCTGCTTCTACCGTTATTAGATTTTCGTGAAAATTTGGAAAGGCTAATTTTATTTTTTCTAGTTGTCCTTGAACTTCGCTGTTAAAAGCGTATGTGAACTGCACAATACCTAAATAATTAGTGTTTGGTGAAATAAGATGGGATTTAATACAAACAATGTTCGCTCCAGAATCTATAAATATTTTTATGATTTTAATATTAGCACAAATATTTTCATAGCGTAATTCGTTTATCTCAATTCATTGAATGAGTTATCTTCTACTTTGCAAATGGGGTTACTTGAAGGAAGTATTTTTTTAGATTTACGAATGGCATCAAGAAAACAGCAATTCAAATGATTGATTAATCACGAAATTATCTATATGTTTTCTTCTAATATCCATGACTCTATGATCACATGGTTTTCTACAATTCAGTAATGAGTATTTTTTTACAATTCTTGAGTTCTGTTAAATTTCAGAATGTTTTTCAAATTTTTCAGAATCTTTTTTTCAATGAATTACTCATCAAAACTTTAAAATGTTTGGTTTCGTGAATATACGAGATAATTAAGCCTGTTTTATAGGAAAATGCGGCTTCATTGTATACTCTTTTATACTTTAATTAAATTTATTGAACTAGTAATACTTTTATGAGTACACCTCAATAAATCCCAAGAAAACGTTTGTACAATTCTTCTTTAATAAAGTGAAGATTTCAGACTCTTAAAATAGAATATATATTTACAATTTCCAGAACAAAATTGTTGTATAAATATCGTTTATTATTATAATTTAAGGAAAAAAATATTAGCTTAGAGACTAGAGAATAAAGTCTTTTTTAATGATTAAAGATTTACAGTAATTTCTCATTGCATTATTATATTAATTTAGTTAAGTAAATATACAAATCGATACACATGCATTTGCCCTTAAGTAGTCGGTACACACAAAATTTCTAATATTACTCATACATTGAAGTCAATTACTTATACAAAATCATGTCTCAGCAAATTCTTAAAACATACTGTACTTTGGACAATACTGTTTCATCCTTTATATAAGCCAGATTCAAATCGAAATAGTTAAGGAAAAATCTTCTCAACATGATTGGACTCTCGTGTCTATTAAAGCTAGACAGCTTCTATCAACCTTTTTAAAAAATGATTTTTGTAAATTATCCGAATTTTATAATCTCTACACTTGATATTATACAGTGGTGTTGTGCTAATTTTTTTTTACCGGAAGGCGTATATATTTATAACAGAATATTTATAACGGAACGCTATATAATTATATAGACAGGGCCGATCCTGGGTAGGCGGCCGCTCTGTGCGGTCTCATGTCCCAAATTTTACAACGGCGAGAGGGGAGGGGGTAATTTTCCATGATAATCCTGGCTGCGGCGG
>JAPDSC010161947.1:181325-203566 GCA_026290005.1 Latrodectus geometricus | reverse complement strand
AGATAATAATTTTTAGGGACAGAAAAAATTCAGTTATTTTTCAGTGTTAATAATTTTTGTTAATAATTATTAATACACTGAAAAATAACCACAATTATTCAATTCAATAAAGCATAATTTATTATTTTATCAGGCAAATTCGCTTAACAAATTTTAAGTGTTAATGCTTATACTCAATAGTAAATAATTTAATATTTTCATTTTCTCCATTGATCCATAATATTATTTGAAAAAAAAATTTATTTTAATTTCAAAAAGTGTTACAGTTAAATATAAATCACGGGATCATAAATAACAATTCCATAGAGTATAAAAAATCATTCTTAACAATCGAAAACGTTTTCTTGCATTTCGGATCTTATTTTGGTATGAAAACTTATGAAATAAAATAAATAAATTATACTGATTTCTCATACTTACAAAGTTCTCAGGCTTGACATCCCTGTAAATGTATTTCGTCGTAGAACTTTCAATGAAATACCCGTCAAATTCCTGTTGAAAAACATCAAAAATACATTAAAAGAAGAAGGTTTAGTTAATTTCTTAGATAAATTCAATTTTTGATCTGAACTTTTACCAATTTCCTAAAATTGCGTGCATAGATATTCTAATTTTTACCTTATGACATTTCAAACAATACAAATTTATGCCTGCACAATAAGTCAACTAAATTGGTCTGTGATTTAAGATTTACTAGCACCTAAACTTTGAACTGCAGGTAAGTAACTAAGACGGTATCCAAACAAGAACTCTTTTCTGCACACTACAACAGCAGAAACATTATATTTTAACAATGTTTGCTGTATGTAGACTTTCTCATATTGATCAACGTAGTCCAGCTGAGATCATTTGTTTCGAACGACGATATGAGGAAAGTTACTTGGGCAATAAAAAAAGAAGTAGATTATAAAATAAAATATTTTAGTTACCATATTTTCATGAATATAATCCACAGCGGCATATTATCAGCATAATTTTCTTGAAAAAAGGAGGATGTAAAAAAAAAATGTCGCATTAAAATGTAACAAATTGTACAAAAAAAAAAAAAAAAAAACATTTATCATGAAAAAAATCTCTTTGGATCCAACTCGTCGCAAAATGCGATAAACTGAGATGAAAGTACGAGATCGATCAAGAGTGATAATTCCGAGAAGATTCAAAGAAACTTATAGAATTTTTGTTTTTAATAACTTTTAAAATGATATGTCAGACATATTCTAAATTAAAGATATATTTGCTTCGTTAATAATTAAATGAAAGAAACTGGTAGTTTTCAAACTGCGTATTGGATACATTTTTCTTTTGTACTGCGCATGCTTTGTTTTTCACTTCACAACACATTTGTACATTTGTCACCATTTTTTTTTATTTGCTTTCACTATAGCTATTAATTTAAAACCTGCTGGCTAACTTAAACGTTTTCTCTTCCATATGACGATATACAAATTTGAATATATTCGAAACGAAAGAGCTCTAATCAAGACAAAATGCGAAATGATGTTAGCGAATAAAAACTGTGATATCTCCGTGGAATCGAATTCGTTCTTAAACGTGTTTGGACAAAGCTGATTATAGCTGAAATAAGTCGGCCAGGTTGTGGCACCACCTGTTATTTATTTTTGGAAACATAAACAGTATTTCTTTCAAAACTTTCTTGTAAGATTTTTTGATCAGAATGCTTTCATCAGATTATCCGCAGCAGCGTATAATGCGCAGAACAAAATTGGGAACATTTGAACACATAATCGCGGGTTATATACAGGTAAATACATTATGTATGTTGAATATTATTAAAATATTGTGATCATAATATAAATCTATCATTGATCATTTTTAATCTAGAAAAAGGAGCAATAAGAGAGATATAAAAGTTTTTATATCATGAAAGTAAACCAAATAAAATATTTATAGTTTAAAGGAAACAAAAGGCAGTTTTCATCACAATCAAACATTTTATAATTTTCATCATTGGTATTTGAATTGATAGCTAATTAAAAAAATGTTTCTTCAAATAATGGATAAAAGCACTCTTTTTATAAATTTAAACATAAAGAAGCTTCTACTTATATAAATAATGTTAACAAGATTATTAATATATTTAAGAAGTCACATTAATAAATTTGTACTCACAATGTTGGTAAATTTGCTAATCCATTAAATGCTTCAGATTCAATCTCAGTAATAGTTGGATTATTTTCGAGCACCCTATAAAAGTATCAGCAAAAAAACGTATTTTACTTCTTATTGTAAATGCAAGATTACATTAATTGAATGCAAAATTACATCATTGAAGTATAAAACTTACAATTTAAAATAAGATCTAGATCAGAGATAATATCAGATTTCAGTTTCAAAAAGAAGACTAAAGCTTACAAAAGGATTTTGGAGAGCTGATTTGGCTTGATTGGCCGAGAAATTAGATTAGTTCTTGTTCTCACAAGGAAAGGCACTAGAGAGCTAAATCGACTCTACGGTTAAAAATAAATTCAAAATTTCAACACAGATTTAAAGTGGAAATTAAATCCATGTGAGCTATTAAATTGAAAGTTCTTAATTGTATCATTCATACAAAATGGGTTCAGTTAAAAAAATTTTCTGCGATTCCTTTACAATCAGAATTTTCTGGTGACATATCTTATTTGTATTGCGAAATAATTAATCTTTAAATTTAGATAAGAATTTTTTTAAATTTATCTTTAACTTGTAGAAACTCTAATATTTCAGCTTGTTAATTATTTGGGAGATAATTTGAATAATGAAAATCAACTTACAGCAACCTTACGTTTGTCAAGCCTTCAAACGCAGAAGATGATATAAATGTCAGTCTGTTGTTGCTTAAATCTCTGCAAAAAGATAAATTAAATAACGTAGCAAACTACTGAATACATGGATAAAAAGATTTAAAATTATTTAAGAATATTCAAATTATAAATATAAGAGATAATTTCAGGTAATTCTTACTGCATTGATAATTAATATTAAAAGTGAGTTGTTTTCCAATTTAAACACACAACTACTAAAGTAGTTTTTGCCTTATTATTTCACATACTTCCATTTTTTTGATTAGTGTAATTTGTAAGCATAATGTGAATAAATTTTAATTAAAATTTCCTTTAACATTTAAAGTGTTTGATAAAAAAATTTTATCCAATAAAAAACTAACTTGAATATGTTACTTTAATAAATATTATTTAAATTTACTAAAAATTTGTTTCTATAAGTTATGTTAAATTTCCTTCGTAAGAAATTTAAGACTAGCAACACTTTTCGAGATATTGTTTGAATATCATACTTTAATATCGGATAAATTTTAATACCTAAGATTAAGTACATTTTTTGAGAAACAAAACACATAAGCTACGAGTGAATTTTTGTGCCATAGAGAGAATATTTTTTACATTATGATGAAAAATTATTTTCTATGAAACCTCAAAATATAAATTTCTTTATGCAAATAATATTTTGTATAAAATAACTACAATTATTATGTGATTTCAATTGTAAATACAAATAATAAAAGTAGACGCATATAATATTTTGTGAGCATTCACTACAAATTGTAAAAAAAGTTTTTCGGGCTTTTTGATTGGTTATCAGATTCTACTAATAACATTAAACTTTAATATTTGAAACGCAACTTTATATAAAAATGTAAAAAAACTAATAACAAAAATTTATCATGCTGAATTTACATGTTCAATATAATTCCTTAAACACATGAAACTTCACATCATATTATTTGAAAGCTTTTTTTTAATGCTGGCCAAAGTATCTTTCTTAAAATTTTCACTAAAACTTTTTAAAAAAAACTTTTTAATATTTCAATCAAAAAATTTAAAATGTTTCAAATTTTCAAAATTCCCGTTTTTTGTGATTAGGAGGTTTGAAAGTGATATAAATAATACTTTTTCATCATTTCTAGTATATTCTTAAATATATTTACTACTTCATAAATACATTTGTGATTTATTGATCATACTTTAGTAAATCATAAATGGATTTACTAATGCATTTAATAAAAATACATTTACATAAATTTTTAATGCGAAATAAATTTTTAAATTTTTACATTAATTATGAATTAATACTTTTAAAATTTCTTACCTTTTTTACTAACATGTCATTAAGTTATTTTTTCCCTTTCTTACAATTAAACTGTTACTTAAATTTAACTTAAATCAAATAAAACATTTACTTAAAAAATTACTTAAATAAAATTAAACAACTTACTTAAATTAAATGATATAGATAAAATTTCATTAGACGGAAAAGTTTTAAAAATGAAAATAAAATTACATTAATTTATTGAATAGTTTGTTTCTGCATCAAAATTATAACAATTTTATTAAAAAAAAATTACTATAAATTTTTTGCTTATTTTTTGTGATTTCTCCTTTCAAGATTACACGTCAAGCTTTCAAGTCTAGGCCCAATCTTAAGAATATACTTGAAGATTGTATCAAAATCATCTTTTGTGCATGCATGATAGAAGCACACTTAAATATTTGAAATTCAATTATTATCTTTCCAAAACTTTTAAAATATATTTTAAATTAGTAAATTTTGAATCTCGTACACATAATTGTATGAAATCAAAATTTTAAATCGGTAGAATTATTGATCTTAATGTGTTAATGATAAAAAAAAATCCATGAGTATGTTATCTATGTTTTAAATACATTTTGCTGATTAGTAAAATTAAAAAAAATAGGGATGTACGGTTTTAATGGTACATTGAAAAAAGGACAAGTTTAAATATAAAATATTTTTGAATTCCTGTTTTGTTTTTCTAATTGAAAGTTAAAAAAAGTGACTAAAAAAATCGATTTATTAAAATAAATCAAAATCTAGTTTATACATTATCGTATAAGATATTATATTTAAAACAATGACTATCAATTTTATGATTAAATATTAAGGCAAACAACAAGTAATTTATATATGAAACACAACTGTAGCTTGTGTTTCAATATACTTACAGCTTATAGAGATTTCTTAAATGTAAGAACGTCTTTGGTGGGAGCACTGTTAAATGATTATATTGCAAAATACTGGAAAAAAATTACATATTTATTTTATTAATAGCACATATTATGTTATAAAACGTTAAGCAATGAAATTAAAAATATGTTATTTCCATATCAAAATATGTCATTTTTCATTTGGCATTTTAGTGCTATGAATTTTTATAAAAGGACATTTTATACTAATTGACACCGAACACACAAAACTAATTTCTTTATTTTATAGTTTTCTTGTCGTTATTTATAACACTTAGCGAAGCCGAGCCCACCCGTCAAGGAATGGTCGAATGAAGCCAGAAAACGCGTCTTCCATTTATGAATGAAGCACCCTCCCATGAGGGAGGGGGGGGGTATGATTTTAACTCAGAGGTGGCAGTACCATCTGGATCTTCCTATATAGAGATAGGAAGCCAAAGAAGACTTAAGACCTGGCTCCGAATACCCCCAGAGGTATTAATTTGGAATGGGAACATGGATGACATTGCGACCACGATATATTTTACATTCCCTAGTCAACATTAGTGAAGATGACGTTCTATAGTCGTCCGGGATTCGAACCCACAACCTGTGTGATTGCAGAACTGACGCCCTGACCAAGTAGGCTATAACGGCCCATTGTTTTCGTTATTTGTTTAAACTTTTGAAAAACAATATGGCTGTAATATTTTTTGTGGTTCGGCTATTTATGATATTCCTCCTATACGAGGGACAAAAGTAATGACAACTTATATAGTGGGACCCCCAGTGGGTTGCTTATATTACCCTGTAAATGGTCAAGTTTTCAAAGTTTAGAAGCTGAGACCAAGTAGAAGGCCCCTAGGCTTCGCCTACCGACCCTGAAGATATTATTTCAAGTGAAGATCATTGTGACTCCATGTAAAATTTACGAGGCATATTTTATGCAATCCAGCCACCATTAGTGAACACAACAGATTTTCCCTTGGGTCAGGATTCAAAGTCACTACCTTCCGATAACGAGGGCGAATACCCTAAATAAATCTGTAACATTAAAGATTTGATATTTTAGTTATATTTTTTTAATTCCATTGTTATAAAGTTTTTCATTATAAATTTTTTTAAAGGTAATCACATATACGGCAAATAATAGAATTAAAAACTCTTCCTTTCCTTTCGACATAAATTTTTAATTTTACTTAACCTTTGTTTATTTTTGTTTATAAAATTAGAGCCTTAAGAATATATAAATTTTATCTCTCAATACATGCAATTTATTGGAAAAACTACAATTTATGTATTCACTTTCCTGTTTTTTTATTATATGTATCAACAAGTTCGAATAACAAAATTATGTATAACTTCCGTTTTTATAATTTTTTAAAGTTATTTAGATTTTATGATATAATTTGAGATTAGACTCTGCATATCATGAATTAAATTAGTCTCTATAAATATCATCTACAGTGAAGTTTTTGTTTTAACTCATAATCAGCGGATTATATACAGAAAAATATAGTTCCAATCGTTTCTTCTTTCCATATATATTATATGTTTATATTTCTGATATGAACAGTTCAATACGCGTACTCTCTCTTTTAGAATATCCAATTTTTTTTTTTTAAGTTATTAATCCCTGCATGTCCTTCATGATTCATTATGGTAACATAAAAAATATTTATTTTCAACTTAATCAGAGTGTAATCCATTTAATTTGAAACTTTATTATTTCAAAAAGTTAAGTAATGAATTTTTTATAAAACAGGAACAGATGCTTAAAATTTGATTATCTGCTTTCGATAAATTTAACAATGTTTAAAAATGTATTTGTTTATTTTTAAATTGAAATAACAAGTACTTACAGTTCTCCTAAAGTCCAAAAACTGGAGAAATTTGTTTTCTTCAAATCTAATCGATTGAAACTGAAATCTCTATTTAAGAAAGAAAGTTACATTACTTTTATTTTAAAACAATATCCAAATTTTGGTTTTATTGTATGATAATTACAAATAACGGTTTAAAAGTTGTGAAGTATATTAAACGTTTCATTTTTCATACGAAAAGGATTTATTTTGATCCATAAAACAATGTATAATAAAATTTATATTTACAACTTATTCTGAAGAGTTACAAACATTTTATTGTCCTTCAGATGATATTCGTTAGTATTTTAAACTGTAAAAATATTTTAAATGAAGCAAATATTTATCTGGGACTTAACTAATATAAAATAAAAACTTTCCTTAAAAGATTTTGTTCTATTTTTCATCAATTTTTTATTATTTTAACTGATTTGAAGTCTTTGTAATGATGTGCTATACAATAAAAAATTGCTTTCTTTTATTTAAAAATAAAATGTATGATTTTTCTCATATCAACTCCACAAATTTTTATCAGGATATAAATTAAATCAATGTATTAATAGTTGTAAGAATTTTGAAGTATTAAATATCACAGTAAGAAAACACTAGCTATTAAATTTTTGAATTTTCCAACTATTCTTTAAAAGAGAGTAAAACAGAAATTAAGATACTTGGAAGAAAAGGAGAAATTATTGAAGGTAATATTTAATATCAATGTTAAATTTTAAGTGACATCATATTCTTGATGATCATTTAATAATCAATTTTACAAAATAACTCTAAGCACCTGAATAATATGTTAGCATAAATTGTTCGTTGCATTACAAGATATTCATTGATTTAAAATCTATTTCAGACATAAAAAGTTGCTTTTAATATGAAAAGATATTACTGAAAAAAGAAAAAGCCATACATGTAGCTCATGACTTTCCTAATCTTTTTGTGTATTTAATATAATATTCAGAATATCTTTTTCCAAAGAAGAGAATAACAGAAACAAAATAATACAAAGAATAATATTTAAAATAATACAAGCAGAAACAAATTGTCAAACCGAATTGATATTTAATATGTTTTTATAAATAAAGGTAATTTGTATAATGAGACTTATAAATTGCACTATAAACAAATGCTTATATGAAAGATAAGATAAGAAAATACAAATGATTAAAAACTATAAAAATTAAAGAGTTAATTTTATTACTATATTTACAAGAACTCATATTTATTTATTCTATTATGAAATAATGCAAAGTTCGTATTACAAAAATAAAAAAATGAAATTTTCAGCATTATGAAGGTAATTTATTGCATAATTTTATTTTAAAATCCTAATTTATATTCTTTATTATATCAATATATTATTTTAACTCTATTTCATGCAGTATGAATTATGATAAATGAATATTTAATATTTATCATATTTTACTGATAGATGAAAAGAATATATATATGTGCGTATATATGTATGTGTGAGTGTGTGTGAGCATATGTATGTGCGCATATATATAGTATGCATGTATGAATGAATGAATGCATGCATGTAAGTATGCATGTATGTATGTCACAATCAATATAAAATCGAATCTCTTTTTGTGTGTTCATACTATCTCAATATCCAAACTTCTTGATTGCAACTTGTTACAAAATTATTGTCTCAAAAGATTAACTAGTTATGGAAACTGGAAGCATTTTCAGAAATGGATAAAAGAATAGACATCATTTAATGACATATACTTTGACAGGTATTGATATTTTCTAAAAAGCATAAAAGAGGGAGGATGAAAAAAAGTAACAGTTTTGTAATTTTGAAATTTCTTGAAATAGAAACATTTAAGTTTACAAGTTTACATAAGTATTTTTCGCTTAAATTCATTATTAATGATAACACACACACACACACACACACACACACACACACACACACACATATATATATATATATATATATATATATATCTTTTTCTTTTCCTTTCTATTAACCATATAAGAAATGAGTGGGAAATACCGACAGGAAAAACAATAAAATTACACGAAAAATTTTGAACTTAAAAACAGGAAATCTCACATAAGTATTCTTTGAAACCGCAATCAATAACAATACTAATGACTGTTACTTCTTGCAATAATGGAATTGAAATTAAGAAAAAAATAATAATGAGTATATAACTCGAAAACCCATTTATGTATATTTATGTGTAATTTTAAAATATATGTATATATGTTCAAACATTATAAAAAAAGTATTAAGCAAATTTAGCTCTAATGAATAACTAATTGAGGAAAAATCACGGTAAAAATTCATTCTATGTCTAATATAAATTTTAAAGAAAACTTTTAATTGGTTCGAAACGGATGCATTTTTTGTAGAATCTGCCGTTTTCAGATTGTATAAAATAGTGATGTTTCTGATTGCTTAGTTTCGAATTCAGCTCCATTTTCGTAGATTGTATGAAAGTGAGAAAACATTAAAACTAAGAAGACAGTGTTTAAAAGCAGGCTCTCTCACACACACACACATAAGTTTTGGATTCACCAAACTAACTTGTTACATACGCTGTGACAATTAAGTTGAAATTTAGTGACAAAATAACTTATAGCAAAACAAACTGTTTTGAAAATAAAAGCAATGTATTCTATATAATTGAATGCGACAAAAAAAATACAAAATAGATAATCGAAAATGGCTATACTTGTATCGAATTCTTTTTTCAAGATTACATGGTTTAATTTTATTTCGAAACGTAATTCAACCAGGACCTATTGTTTAAAGTGGATACCAAGGCATATATGCGATATTTGAGGTGAGCATCGAAGCCAAGCACTGCTGTATTGAAGACAAGAGCAAAACCATTCAACTTTACTTAAACCAAAGTTATTAAAGTAAGAGAAAAAGTCTTGATACTCTTCAAACAAAATCAGTATCAATTCTAGATTGGGACTGCAATAAACTGAAAATGAAATGTAGAAAATAACAGTTACAATTAGGCAAATTCTTAACCGTTTTTATGATACATTCTCTAGCTTAGCTGTAATAGCTTTTCAATGTCAAATGTGTTTGTATGAAAGAAAGTACTACCAATCGCTTTAATTAATTTTAGCAACAAATTATAAATATTAACTTCAATCATTAATCTTAATAACAAAAGTAATCAGAGAGAAAGATTTCAACGGAGCTTCCATTTAACTTTAAAAAATAATAAGATTTTCACAAATGCTTTTCTTCTTTTCTTTTTTTTTCATTTATATATATATATATATATATATATATATAATTGTAGCTATATATATATATATATATATATATATATATATATATATATATATATATATATATATATATATACATATATATATATATATATTAATAGATCAAACATTGTGCTTATTCTCAGTTTCAGATGCTAAATTAAAATCCTTAAAATCAAGTAGAATTCTACGAATAGTAGAAGGAACTTGATAATTTATTTAAATTTTAAAAAACTGAAATTTAAAGTTCCTATTTTTCTTTCTATAGTTGGGTATTATTCCTTTCTTTGTGTAAAAAACCCAATCATAAAATGTCAAATAATCTAGATTGTATTATATATTGGATAATTATTAGAATTGTTATTTTAAGAAACACATTAAATGTATAGCTTATTCATTACATTTCTACACAAATTAATTATTCTGAAAATTAATTTCCATTCTATATATTTGTTCTATATAACACTCTATATAACATGTGATTTGCAATATTTATGATCCAAATTTCAATAATAATGTATGGATCATAAATAATATGTGGATCATATTAGTATGTATCATAAATATTTGTCACAAATATTGAAAACATGGGGATCATAAATCATATAATAATATATATTTTATGGATCATAAATATTGAAAACCACGGAAAATAAGCTAATATTAAAATAGCCAGATAATGAAATTTTAAAGATTATTTTTTCTATTTATGTTTGTTAAACTTTCTTTCATATAAATGGTATAATTCTGACAAAATTATTATCTTATTTATTTATGCTTTCATTGAAATATGAAAGCTATGTAATAAAAGCCATCTATTATAATATTTCTTAAGCTCTTTCAGGAAATTAAAATTCACTTGTGTCATTAATAAAATGTGTTTAACTTTACTTACAGCTTTCTTACTTCTTGTGGGAGATTGTAAGGTAGCATCGAAGCATTTTGTCTCATACAAGAAATAAATAATCCCACGCACATGCAGTTTTCAGGGCATACAAGGTCTACAAAAAGAAAGCAAAACTCGTTAGGTTTTATACAAGGCAACCAATACAGCTCTCGTCATTTCCACCAGTGTATGACGTGAGAATAGACAAGCAAAAATGAATGTATCCCGTACTTTAAAAATCTGACACGACTCGTTGAAAGAGCAGATTATTTGCAACGAGTTCAGTAGCGAAAACAAGTGGAAGTTCTAAGGAACTAGCATTGATTAGATTGCTGTACGACTTTTAAGCGAGCTTGTCAGCAGATGCAATAAGTTTCCGAATATCTCAAGTACTTGAAGATTACGCTGTGGATGAATGTAATGCAAGCCATTGGTTTCAAAAATTCAAGTCGAGAAATAGAATCCAGTATAGCAGGCTTGTACCAAGCACTCATGGACTTCTTTGCGCCAAGACCTCTTAATTTTAAACAGGAAGGGAATCAATAAATTAGAGAAATGTGGACATGTGTTAGATTGATCTTCGAGGACTAACAATATGTTGCGCTTTCTAATTCGTTTTCATTTTGGCCATGAAAAACGACAAGAATTTTACTAGTTACCTAACACTTATATAATTATCTTTAGTATTAAACTATAAGAAATATATATAATATAATCACACCAGAAAGAATAAATTAAACATGTTGCTCATGTAAATCGAAGATTATAATCATGAATAAATGTGCTAGGAATATACGTCTTAAATTCTTTATAATTAAAAAAGTTAGATTAGATTAGATTTACTAAAATGTTTATACATTTATTACTTTATTTGAAATTACTATCAACTTATTCAACATTAGGAGCGATTATTAATCTGATAGACGCCCACTCTGTCTAGTGGTCAGCATGCCTGAACTCGGATAGGGAGGTCCTGGATTCGAATTGTAGTTCGGGCATCGTTGTACTTTCTCTTTTTCTCTGTCTCCCATCTTTGTTCTTTCCTTGTATGTATAGAGTATTAATAGTTGCCTACCCTATAAACGGGTATATATTGCATGTGTGTACTGAGGAAGTCGGACTCCACGCCAATTTATAGTTCAGTTGTAAAAGTGGAGCAGCGCACCCCATCTTGCCAGCCTGGCTGGCACTCGACAAAAAAAATTAATCCGATATTTAAACATTAAATCATAAGAAATCAACGAAGACGACACTGAACATTTATATTTACTTTAAAATATTTGCAACAATTTTTGTATTTAATTATTTTGAAAGTAAAAAATGAAAGAAAACAAAGTTAACAAAAAATTTAAAAATAAGTTATATTTTTATTTAGTGAAAAATTACATCACATTAAACACAAGGGATCTTTTAGAATTTAAATAGAGGTAATAATAAAATACAAGTTAATAATGTGCATACAGATTTAAAATTGAACTATATTTTAAGCGATTATAATGTATTATAAAATGTTGAGTCTGATTTATATATTACCCTTGCACATATCTCTCTTTAAGGAAAGGGCATTTAAAAATTGGAAAATGTCTGAGCATTATTATTTGCAATAAAATTGTTACAGTCCTGAATGATTGTATTGAATAAAATGAAACATCTTTAAATAAATTTTACCTTCTCAGAAATCTGTAGTTTGCAACTGTTTTGGGAAGTTTTAATATAATAAAAATGAGAAATTCATATATATTTGTAGTTTAAATTATGTATACAAACCACATAATAATTCATCATCTCCATGTGGGCAATTTCTTATTCCATCACAAAGCTTTGATAAAGGTAAGCATGAACTTCTGTTGTAACATTTGTACTGTCCAGGGCAGCGATAAGCATCTATAAGCAAATAAAATTATTTTAACTCTAGTTAAAGCTTAGAACTTGCAAAATTTTACATTTAGCTCTAAATCTTCAATATATAAATTACATTTTTACTATAAACTAATTTGATTTAGTTATTCGCATCTATACCATCATATTTTACAATGAACTTCTATTTGTAAAAGTATAACTTGTATGTACACTATGATAGACCATGCAAAAAAAAAAGCTTTATTGAGAGAAAATTTCAATAATTTAAAAAATATTAATTATTTTTGCAATATTTTTTAAAATAAATATTAGCATATTATATTGCAGGATTAAAATGTTGTGTCAGTTGAAGAAATATATAGTGAAAATATTTAAATTAATAATTAATACTTATAATTAATAATTAATAATTAAATTTGTAATTATTGATTATTATTTTTATAATTCTTTTAAATATAAAAGAATTATAAAAATAATAATTGTTATTTATTTAGATTATTCTTTTCAATATTTTTAATATATATTTCTTAAACTGACACTTCATTCTATTCCTGCAATATAATATTACAACTTCAATTTTGCTTTGCTACAATATAATATTGCAATATAGTATTGCAAACTTCCTGCAGAGAATGACTAGGGTATTGTCATTTGTTTATTTATGTTCTTATTGATTGCTATATAAACGAAAGAAAACCAGAAAAATAAATGTCAGGGTTTCAATATTGATAAATAGACTATCGAAAGCATAATCTTATAAAATAATAAAGTAACAAATATTTCTAGTTTGTTAAAAGCTAATAAGAAACATGTTTGTCCAGTGATTATAATTATAAAGAAAAGAGTATACTGGGTGTTTATGATACATTGTTTTTTATACAGGTAAGAGATTAATACAATTGAACATATGTAAAAATATTGAGATTCTACATTAAACTGGATTAAAATATTACAATATTAAAGGGTTTTAGTATTATAGGATTCATTTTACAAGTATTAAAGGGATTGTTGATTGATGGTTTCCGGAAGTTCATTGTGTAATCCAAAAAGCATAGTAAATGTAGAATGTGTTATGCAACAATTTAAAGAAGCACTTGGCTAAAATAAACAAAAAATTGACGATATTGTCTTTTAAGAATCCCGAGAAAACTATGGAGATTATTTAAGAAAATATCTGAACGTACATGTTTGAATGCTTAGACTAGAAACCTTTGCTTGGTTACTTTAACTATGGACAATGGATTATAAAAAAAAATCTCTTGTGATCCTTTTTTTTATTTTTATTTTTATTTGAAGAAAAGAATTTCAAATCACAGTTCTGATTAATATCCAAATGCCATTAATGTTAAATAAGTTTTACGACAATAGCCATTTTTGAATGAAATTAATGAAAATATTATTTCGAAATAATAATTAAATTATAAATAATAAAAAACTTGAAAGATTTCACATATGATTCAAATAAAAAAATAGAAAGAACAAACAAAGCTGAGACATCATTTACAGAAAATGCTTCAAAATAGCAAATAAAATCATTGATTAAATATTTTATTGCTGTACTTTCCTAAGAAAATGAATTGCAACATTCTTTACGTTCTGTCTAACAAATATATATAATATGTCTAACAAACAATTATAATATATAACAAACATATAAAAATCGCCAATAAGCTGAAATTTTCTCCAGAATTTGAAATAATAAATGTGACTGAAGATTGTCTACATTAAAGGATTTAAAACATCTAGCCCTTTGAAAAGATTTAAAAACTTAGAACCTTTATTCAAGGAATATTTTTAACAAAATTAATAAATAATAACATAACTATTTATATCTAGTTTCGAAATTTTTCTTAAACATTTTTTTCTGCAATCATATTTCAGTAGGTAAAGGTAATGAACATTTTTAGTATTGTTGTGAGAAATTGCCCATTCAAAAATTTTTATCTCACTCTCAATTTCTCCATATGTATGGAGTGAATGTGATAAAATCTTACGAAGGAATAGCACGCATCTACATTAACAATATTTGTTTTAAAAATTATTGGCGGAAGACAAACGTTGAGCTGCTACGTGGTGTTGTAAAAGACATTAAAGGCTGGTCCTCCCACCTTACATTTCTACTATGGATTGCCCATACAAGGATTGTTAGAACCTGATGCTGAAAGTTCTGATTTGCTACATCGACAGTTCCAGCAAATGCTTAGGTTGGAATCTTCCACGACAGTTTGAGTGACTGATACCTTTTTTCAAACAACATCTGAACCGCGAAGTGTGTACCACATTTTTTCAAGAGGAGCTGCGAAGTTACTGCATCACATTACAATCCTCTTCAGATCAAGAATGTGTTTCCAGCATGCAATTTGCTTTCACATTTTAAAGTAGAAATGCAAAATACTTAAATTCAACGTCCCTAAGGCGATGGATTGTTTGTGGCGCTTCCAAAGCTTAATCACCAACGTCACCGTTTCTCTCATGTTTAGGCTTCTTCCTGCCATCTAAAAATTTTAATATACGAATATATTGAAATTGATATACATCAGAATCCCTATAAGTTGTTAGCGGTAATGTTCGGACAAATAATGACTCACATCCGTGAAAATATGAGACACTCATTTTTTTCCTGCAAAAGTGAGTCACTCTTTATCCGATGTGAATTACATTATTTTAAGTGTTTTCGTACATTATTTAAATATATCTTTTCTGATTTTAGTGTTGATTCATTAAATGGATCATTAGAAAACTATTTTTCTTGTTGCTCACTTGTTGTTTGTAGTTGTCTTATCCCACTTGATCAGCCGAGACATCTATCAAGTCCATGAACTCATGCGAGGCATGATGAAGGATGTGAAATACAGTTTCAGAATATTCAAGACCAACAGACACCTCAGGTTGAAATCAGACTTTTGTCTCAAGCCTACAAAACATTAATATGAACAACTGAGTGAGTCTTCGTAATTTAGAAGCAGGAACCAAGCAGAAGACAATGAGACATGAGCTGAAACCTCTAAATGAAGAACATTGCGACTACGACATATTTTACTATACCTAGCCCCCATTAATAAACATGGATTATCTTTGGTTGGATTGGGGAACTCACTAACATTCATAAGAGTGAACACCCTAACCAACCAGGCTTCTATGTCCCCATTGGTTCCTACCATACAATTTAAGATGAATATTCCTCATATATCTACATTTTATCATCCCTTAAAAGTTTCGATTTTTTTTTTCATATTCAGTCCTTATATATTATAACTGAGATAAACACATATATTAGAGAGTCATTAGTTTTCCAAACTGACTTTGAATGTATAAACTTACCGCATTTTGCTTCGTCACCACCTCCTATACAGTCCCATTTTCCATCACATACATAAATCGTTGGAATACAGTATGAATTTGGACACTTGACACAGTCCTTGGGGCACTCGAAATCTTCTACATAAATGCATTAAAAATAGAATTTTCTTAATTAATGACTAATGTAAATTCAGGAGTATATAAATTTAATGTATTGTATAAAATATAAATATATATAAATATTATATATAAATAATTAATTCATTTATATACAAACAGTATTTTTCATTCACTTATTGCAATGTGAAGCAATTTCAAATTTTAAAATTATATTTCATAAATAATAATAATTAAATATTTTAATTTATCACTGCATATTCTATAAATGTAACATTCAAATTCATCTATATCATTATATTATTTAACATGATTGTCCCTGCAAGATATTTTGTATTTCTTAAAAAAAAAATATTCAATTTTGATTGTTTTATCTAAAATTTAGAGACAGTACAAGAGAGCAAAAACTAATACAAATATATGATTGTAGTTACAAATAAATTTAAAATTGAAATTTTTTAAATTACATAAGTACATTTGGTGTTACTCAAAATTTGAATTGTTATTGTTTATTGAAAATTGCAAATGAAATATTTTTTAATAAAACCTGTTCTTTTTTATATATGTGAAATTTTAGTTAAAATTTACAATTTTAGTTTTCATTATTAATTATCGTTATTGGTGAAGGAAAATAATTCTTTACACTCAATCGATCTTATGTATACAATACTGTGTTATAAACAAGCGATGTTATGAAAAATAAGAAAATGTAAGGGCAATCAATGTGAACATTAATTAGCTTTCACCTGCATTTAACAGAAATATTCTTAAAGTCCATATTTTCTTCAGAATGACGTTAAAATATATTATTTAAAATTTTATTTATAGAGTAGAGATGTAAAATTATTTATCATACTCAAAGTGAACTGAATGAAAAGTATACTTTTGTAATTTGAAAAAACATTTGTTATTACAAAGTTTTAAAAAAATGTTTGATTATTAGTTTAATGTAAAGCGCATTTTGCTACTGTATTGAAACTAACACGCACACACAAGTGGCTTAACTTTTGAACTTAAAATAAACGAAGGAATATGTCAGTTAAAAATTTGTGAGCGCATTAGAATAAAATAATAAATGCACTGATTATTTAAGCAAAATTTTATTATTATGGAAATATTTTAGAAAAATTAACACTGAAAATAAAGCAAAATATTAAAATTTTTGGTAAAATCCTAGGAGAGCCTACACCTTTGGTCACAATGAAAAGTAGGGCCAAAACAAAACATAATTGTGAAATACGAATTCCAGAAATAGTTAGATTTATCATAATTAGTGTATGAAAGTAGGATTACCAAGATCGGCAAAATTTATAGCCAAACAAAATTATTCTCGCCAAGGTTGTGGGCTCTGCCAGGATCCAACTATTGAAGATAATTTGTAAATAATTTAAAGTTCTAAAAATTTTAAATTATAAGTAAACTATTTCAGTGGATTATGACTGTATTTCTTATCTTTCTGATTTAAACTTCAGAATGTATAATTACTTAAATCATTTGAAATATCAATTGTTTCTGCACTTCTCTTATCAGTTATGTGTGACTAATAAATGATTACATATTCTTAAACAATTCAAATCTATGATGCTATGTATTGTTGATTCTAAAATTTCTTGAAATTTTCTGCTGCAAAATTGTAATTTGATAGCAATTATAACCAAATTAAAAAAAAAAAGTTCATATTCAACAATATATTAGATTATACCACATTCAATTAGATTTTTACTTAATATCATTTAGTCAAAAATTCACTTTCTTTTTCTCGACTTAATATTTTAAGCAAATAAATATAAATGTATCAGTTCTCAAGATATAAAAACTTTAGTTTATTTTTTGTTGGCTCTAGAAATGTTATTTTGTTTGTGAAAATTTATTTAATTTTATTAATATTAATATTTATCGTAATTAGTTAAAAATTGCCGCCCAACCTGTCTAGTGGTTAGCGTACCTGACTACAGATGGGTGGGACCTGGGGTCGAATCCTGGCTCGGGCATGGATGTACTTTCTCTCTCTTTTTTGTCTTTGTCCTTTCTTTGTGTGTGAATGGTTGCCTACCCTATAAACGGATACCTATAGCATGTGAGTACTGAGGAAGTCGGACTCCACACCAAATATGGTTCAGTTGGAAAAGTGGAGCAGCGCACCCCATATTGCCAGCCTGGCTGTCACACGACAACTACAACAAGTTAAAAATTGACTTCAACCTTTACATTTCGTAATTGTTGTGTTAATATTCTTTGAACTCTCTACTATATCAACTATTTAAATACTTTAATGAATTTACTTTCAGTGTAATTTACGGATTCATGTGTAAATTATGGTATAGCGTAAGTAAAACTTACGTTATTTGAAGCAATAACGTATAATGTAAGTAAAATTTAAATATTGAGTAAAATACTGCTCATGTTTGATTATTCCAACTTCTATAGTTGAATGATTAGCATTCTGGCCTTCACAAAACAACAATTTATTTTCAGCTGAAGACCATTAGAAAATTACTGCAACAATTCTCCAATCATTGATGCGAATATGGTTTGAAATCCACTTCGTAATAGTACTTCCTCGCAACACAAATTTAACGAAAATTGAAGAATTGTGTCTTTTGTTTCTTTTTATTAAAAAGCTTTTTTAAACTTTATTTTCAATATCCTGGGTGCAAATGCTGAACAAATTAGTATACAACCAAATGTTAATTTTTGTGTAAAAAAAAATTGCTATGAATGTAACAGTAAGTTTCGGCAATAATCATACACTAGCTTATACCTCATATATCATCGATTATGCTTAACAATAACGAGCATTTATTTGTTTCAGATATTAAACTTTAATTTGACACATTTTTTATATTTTTTTCGCTATGTATTCTATACAGGCTTTTTATTTATCAACGAAATATTAATGTATAAAGTGCAATTGTGGTTTATGCATTAAGACTACATTTGAAATTATGGATTGCGATTATTATGTACAAATGATTTCAAAAGTATTGTGAATATGCAGAAATTCATTTTTTTATCTTGTCAGTGTTTATTTGAGTACTAGAAAAATTTATCTTCCAAAATGCAAATCACAATTTTGAAAGTTAAAAAAACCACTCTTCAATAATAAATTAAAATTATTTAACATTGATTGATTACGGTTGATGTATTAAATATATAAAGCTATCCGGCTACAAACGATTTATCATATTATGGTATAATCTTGTATTTATCTCTAATCTCTTAATCAAAGAAAATTTAAACTAAGAAAATTAATCAGAAATAAATTTTTTACCACAATGTCTTAAATGTGTCACATCCCTGCAGCCCAAGTGGTAACCGTATTGGTCGAACTCGTATCGGCATCGAAAGCTGATAGGCACGTAATGACCAGTTTGGCACTTCATATACTGTGTCGAGTTAGTGCAGGTTTCATCAGATTCAATAGCTATAAAGAGATCATTCAGAGATTAGATTTTAGAGCCTTGCACAAAATGGTATATTTCTAATTTAGAGACTCTGATATATTAGAGACACTGCAATGATGAATAAAAACATTTCATCCTTCCTTTGTTTATTTTTTTAAATTTTATTTGTGATTTTTTAAAAATTTCTATTTTAAATTTTGATAACAAATTAAAATTTTCTCGAATGTTATATTTAAAATACATCCAAGCAACTGTTAAAGAAAAGCATTAGAACAAATAATAAAATAATAACTATCAATTACAAACAAATACGTGGTGATAAAAAGAATTAATTTTTGTTTAATTTAATCAACAAAAATTCTTACCATTACCAAAGCACTGCAATGGGCCAATTCTATGATAACCATACTGTCCTATTTTATATGTATAGCCAAATCTTACCTAAATAAAATTGAATGTATTGTATTTACTTCAATTAATTTTTTTATAACATTTTTTCAAAGTATTCATTTATAAATTAATAAAAGATTTAATTGCAGAAAAAAATAAGACGATTTTCAGTGTTTCATTAATGAATGCGCATCGAACTACACAATAAAAAATAGTTTTCATATTTTAAGAATTTCATTATAGTTCCTAAGAAAATAATTTAATATTAAATTATTATTACGATATTATATTACATTATTTTTACATTAGAATAGATTAATATTTTTAAGTTTCGGAAAATCATAAATCAAAATAATATTGCTTAAATGGTTGATAAAAAAAACATGTAACTTGTAGCTTTTATTCAATGAATATGAAAAGTTTACTAAAAATATTATAATAAATAATAATAAAATATAATCCTTAAAATATTTAAGTAAAATGCAAATAAATTAAGTTAAGTATTATTATTATACTACCACCCTCTTATAAAAATTTATTATATGGAAAATTATTATTAGCTTACCCTTCAGAATTTTCAAGAGTAAAAAAGGAAATTCTAAATTTTAAAAAAGAAAAGAAACTGTTAAATTTCTAACTTTTTAATGAGATGAAGAAATTTAAAAAAAACGTTCAGTATCTATATACCATTATAATATCTATAATAGTAAAAAAATTATTGTATAAGAATAGAAACAATTCCTTTAAATTTTGCAAAAAAAAAAAAAAAAATCTGTTTTGTAGATGAGTGGATACAAGTTCTCTGGAGTGAAGAATTCATGTTCAAGCTCTAACAGCCAGATGACAGAGTCTTGGATTGAAGTATTTCTGGAGAACTTTTGGCAGAATGCATACAGTAAAATTTGATCTAGGTTGAATTACGGCCTAGAGATATTTCTCGTTGTATGGATTGGGACCTTTGATTCCAATTCTTGGTAGGCTCAACACCGATTCCTACTCCACTGTTCAAGACAACAATGTGTTTTCTACGCTTTGTTTATTTTATGGGTTGAACCACAGTTACTTACAAGATGACATCGCTACTTGTCATGTTATGATGTCCACCATGCATTGATAAGATGACAATAGGATAAACCGATCAGGCTGCCTTTCAAAATTCCAGATTTGTATTCTAAAGATAACTTCTGGGATGAAACAGATTGCCAAATTAAGGAATATTTTGACCATCCAAAATTGGTAGAGGAACTTATATGGCTTCTGCAAGTCAAGTCGAAGAAAATATCCCTCTGCATCATCCAAAGCCTTGTAGAAAACATACCCTGAAGGGTTAAGATTTTAATGGCATCATCTAGAGGCTCTTCCAGCTATTAAATCTGAATAAATTGTGTTTATCTCTTTTACCACAGATATACAAATATTTATTGGAAGATATTGTATATGAAATAAAAACAACTTTAAAAATATTCTTGACGAATCAAGAGATAATATAATTGCTTGCGCATTAATTAACCGTAATTTTGCAGTACTTTGAAGTATAATTCGAATATTTGCACGTCAGGTGACTATGCTTAAGATATGCTTCTGAAAAAATAGTTTTACATAAGTTTTATCTTCTTCTTGAAATAGAGAATCAAAGTTTTTTAATTGAACTCTTTTTAAAGAAAGAAAATATTCTTTATTCTTGTCTTATTATCTAACGACTTTATTCCCATACTATTTTAAAAAGAATATAGAAAATGTCTTTAAATTACATTACAAAACCAGCAAACCCTTATTTTATAAAACAATTAATACTTGTTCTTCAATTTTAATTAACTTCTGTATCTTTAAATTCGGAAGAATTTAATTTTTAGACAATATCCATAATGAAAAATGCTCCGAATAAATTTTGGCTAATATGCTCTGTCAAATGAAACGATGAAACTACCTTGCAGTATTCCTTTGTAATAATATCAAATCTTTTAATTATTATGAAAATATCAAAGGTGATTTTCATGTATATGACAAATCCTCAAATCTTTCAATCTTTTTTTATGTATATACGCATGGTTATCTTAATGTGAGTTATCTACTTCGATCAACCCAGATCAAAAATATTTGAAACTCATTACTATTTTGTCAAAACATAGATTTATTTACTGACGCATATTTTATGATTTTTAACTTTATCATTTATTTTACAAGATAAAAATCA
>JAPDSC010161947.1:162771-175243 GCA_026290005.1 Latrodectus geometricus | reverse complement strand
TTTTAATAAAGATTCGAATTTATACCGCTTATCTGTCCTAAAACCCTTTTATGATAAATACTTCATTAAATTTAAAACATCTATAGATCGTTAATCTTTCTTATAACATCATTTGGATATATATCTTTTGTCCTATGGCTAAACAAATTATAGATAAATTTGAAATTTTAACATATTTTTTAAATTATTCTTAAAAATGCAGATGTCCGATGTTGTAAAATTATGTTTTTTAAGCGGATATAGATCAAAACATAAAAACTGAAATATTTCAAGCACTGACTTCGTAAATACCGAAATATTTATTCTTATGAAAACATAATTTCCCTCTGCATTTTGATAACTATTAAAAGTTGAACAAAATATGTAAAAATGAAATATAACAAGCAAAAAATGTTAAAACGAGCATTTCTCAGTTAATTAGACATTTTATTTATAAAAAAAATAATTAATCCTTTATATTTAAAAGGAAACTTATACAAAATTTACATTAGTTTTCTATAAAAAAAAATTATTAATTTTTTAAATACAATATGTATATAAAAGCAATAAAACCCAATCCATCTTGCTTAAAAGTTATTAACTTATATGTATAAAGAAAAATTTATAAATCAACTTTATATTCTGTTCATTTTTTACAATAATATATTTAACAAACTAGTGAAATTTGATTCGTAGTTAATTAATAGAATCGAAGTGAATTTTAAATTACATTTTCTTTAATAAAACTAAGCAAATTAAGTTGCATATAAAATAATTTGACATACGTTAAAATTTAAGGATAAATTTTTACTAATTATTACCTTTGCAGTCATGTTCGTCAGATTTATCATAACAGTTTGGCAACAAATCACATCGTTGTTCAAATGGAATGCATTGCCCATTCCTGCATTGGAACTCACCTGGTTGGCATTCTCGATGATCTAAATAGAATAATTATATAAACAGGCATTTTTCACATTTTTCAAACATCGAATAATAATAATAATAGATAGCTTCCAAACTTTTTTCATACAGTATCCATATATTTATATAATTTGCCCCATATATTTAAATTGTTTGTGTTCAACCACATCATAATATAATATAGTTGCTAGTTAAAGTTAACATATCATAAACTTCTAAATTATTTAAAGTGTATAGCCAAAATATTATTTAAAAAAAATCATTTATATTGAAAACTATTACGAAATAAAGTAAAAAAATTAAGTCAACAGTAAACATTATTTTCCCTTTTTGAAGTTATGTAGTCAGAAGTTTGATATTTTAAAAATTGTAAAAGTATTTTTTAAATCAGAAATTGGAATGTAAAACATCGAATTTTACAGATATATCATAAAAGAAAAAATCGAAATAATGTTTTTAATTTTATTCCTGAAAATATTTTTATGCATTTTCTTTTCTCACCTACTCCATCGCTATTCGGAAACTACATAAGAGACTAAAATTTAAATACGTGAATCTAAATTTTGAAATATCCCTTGAGGTCATTTTATATTAAGGAATAATGTTTCAGCAAACGGCTTTCATTTGAAACACTTTTATGGCATACCAACAATAATGCTAAGTAACCAAATAAAAGAAAATGCTGAAAATAAGAAATTGTGAGTTTTTTCTTATTGCTTAAAATTATCAAATAAAAAAAATCATTTGAAAATGAAACATGTTTTACATAAAACAGTGATTTGATTTTTAAATATTTAGAATAAATTATAAAGCAAAAATACAGACTTTTGAGTTTTCTGAAATAAAACACAGCTAAGATTACATAAGGTTAAGGAAAAGATGCGAGATTTATTTACCTAATTATATCCTTATACCATTAAATAAAAATTCATTGAGATTTAGTACTAACTTGAATATTTTGGTACCTAAAACTTTACACCATGAAACATTATTCTATTCAAATTGTCCTTTTTAAATGGAACACCATATTATTTGTTTTACTTTACGAAATTATTTGATTGATATTATATTTATTTCTATACATTTTATAATTATTATTGCTATTATGTTTAATGATATACAAATTTGTAATGATTTTAATAGAATTAGCAACCAGATAATTAGCTCTCTGCTTTTCATTTCAATAGATGAATCACCATCTTAGCAGTGGATGTTTTGTACAGATTTGGAGGAATTTACGTTAAGCTCTGTTGTATGTTATCGAATTAACCGTCGTTAGCAAAATGTGATTTTAGCACGAAAAGCAATATCAACCCGCAATGTTTTACAATAAAATGATTCGCATAAGATTTAAGGTAAATGGATACATTTAATATGGGTCACATAATGTTAAATGTTATCTGACCCAGTTATATTTTTAATACATTTTTTTAAGTTTTGTAATAAAACAAGTAGCATGGGAAAAATATTATTTTATGAATCGGAATTATTATTTTTGTTAGTGAAAAATACAAAAAATAATAGTACATATATTTTTATTTCTTCTATTGTTTATATAAACTGAATAATTATTAGATTTCATAGATTTTTGCAAACTATAAAAGAAAGTTGCGATATAGATTTGACATGCTCCATGCACGTGTATTTTGTAAAAACTTGTATTTTGACAGTATAAATTTCAAAAATGAAGAGATATATTTTCATAATTCTTCTAATCAAAACTTATCTTTATTAAATCCTCAGATCGTAGAGATTAAATTATGTAGCCAATTCTATAAGTGTCAATGAAAATCTATATAAATACAATAGTTTTTTTTTGTTAAAAGTTTGTTATTAATTAAAATTTTTATTAAAAATTAATTAAGAACCGGCATTAAAATTAATAAAGTGTGGGAATTATTTCATAATCCTTATGAATTATTATAGTTAACTATTAGACCTAAATTGAAACATTTGCAACGAATATAAATTATAAAAATCTAAATAGTCAGACTTGAATCTTTTATTTCCATAGCTGATCATTGTAGACTAAATATTTGCAGGATATTTGACAGAAAAGTATATAATCTTAAACAAATAATGTTTGAAAAGAACTAATATTGTTTTCCATCAAATCGAAACTTCAAATTCAATATTTTCAGTTAAAATATAGAGGAGCTGAAATAATAAAATTTGATTTTAATTTATTCATTATAATTTTTATATTGTTAAACTTCACCTAGTTCACTGACAGACTTGAAAATCAAATGCAAATTTATAACTAAGAATTACTAGTTCGTTTATAACTTGTAAATAGTAATAAGATTTCAGAAATAAATCAAAGCAAATAGGTAATTATGCAACTTACCACATCTAAATTCATCTGACAAGTCTCCACAGTCATCTTTATAATCACAATAAGCTGCGACAGAAACACATTTAGTATTATGACATCGAAAGCTGCTTTGTGGACATTCTTTTTGAGCTGTAAAGAATTTCAATTAATTTTTCAATAAACCTTATAAATACAGTTCAAAAACACCATATTCCATGATGAGAAACATGCCCATTGTTACAAAACATAGCTACTCAAATAAATTAAATGTTATGAATAATAATTCATAATATGCTGCTAACCTTTAATGTATTAGGAAACATTTCTACATTCACTGTAATTATCATTGTAATATTCCTTTAGCTTTTGTCCGAATTAAAATTTCTGAAAAATTCAAGTTTTGAAATTATTTATTTATTCCTATAGAAAAATTAAGCTTCTTTAAATAATATAAAGTGTAATGTATTCCCTAAGAGACAATTAAGAATAATTTTTAATAATTTATTGTATAAATGAATATGATTGATTAAATAATTAAATTCATTGCATAAACAATTTATTATTAACCCTTCTATGCATGATTTTTTCTTTATTGGTGAAATAAATCAAGATGATATAATTCATGTTCAAAAAAGGAAAAATGGTTTAAAAAATCTTAGTATATATTTATAGTATAAATTTAGCAAAAAACAATATGCTAAAAATTTCCATCATCATCCAAAGTTAGATCATTAGCTTAGTACTAAATAGAAATAAAAGAGGTAAACACGTGTTACAAACCTTTCTTCCACTCATTTTCAATTTTTTAGCAATAGAAACTCTAATATAATAAAACAAAATTATAAACGAAATCATACGTTTATTGCAACTACAACAAACAGCGGAATGAGACAACTTTAAGCAATGACATTTGTTTATTTTTGACAGCTATGTTTCTTTTTATGCAATGGACATTAAAAAGGTATCCAAACACGATCAATTTAAAGTGAACTTGTTCTTTTATAGAATTGTTGGGCATTATTGGTTATGATGGAAATTTCCACCACTATGCAAAGAAGGGTTAAGCATATAATTATTAATTGTGGGCTTATTAATTAATAATAATGTAATTATTTATAAGTAAATTATTTACTATAATAAGTAAATTATATAATGTTTATTAATATATTTTTAGTTTTCCATGAAATAGTGGGTGTTTTTAAAATAAAAATCTTTTCTATCATCAAAAAATTTTGTTTTATTTACTTGCATTGCCATTGTAGCTTTATTTTGTATAAGATTTGCTGAATATTCTCCTAATATTATTAGTAATAATAATTTATAACCATCTCAGTTTGAATATTGATCAATGTATATAGATTTCATGTAATATCAATGCATTATCTTCTCTTCATTAAAGTTCATGAGTTAATAGAGTTTTTAACTATGGTAAAAATATATATAACATTAGATAACAGTGTATAATGCATTAGAATTAATAAAGTTTATGCAAGTTATTAATTAATTTTTCAGAATAATTATGTATTCCATCTACAAAAATATAATATTCAATAGGTATATATATATATATATATATATATATATACAATAAAAAAGTTCAGATATATGACTGTTATTTACTCACGACATGTTTCTTCATCACTACCATCTCTACAATCTTCTGCATGATTGCAAACAAATTGAGTGGAAATAATTTCTCCGTTTCTACAGATGAAATACTTTTCTGCAATTACATTTGCTCCAGGTATTGTGTCACTTGGCTTATTCGTAGGCCTGACCTCATGATCTAGGCTGCCTGAGTTTAGAAATAATTAGCCTTTATTAAACAAATCACATCAATGGAAACGTTATTTTGAAATTAGAATGAAGCATATTATTCTAAAATTCCAGTTTAAATGACACATTAAGTTACTTTTTTTTTATCTTGTATGGTATTTAATTACACTTTCTATTTAAATAATCTGAATGTTTTAAATCATGTAACACATTGTAACAAAATACAATAAATCTTTCGAAAATTATTACCTTACTAAAATGAAAAAAAAATGTAAATGATCAAGAGATAATTTAGTAAACAAGAACGAGGATAAAACAGAAACAAAAAAATGTAAACAAAATATAATACAGGAGTAACAAATGCGCATAAGTAAATGTTTTTCTATTTATAAGTAGAAATTTTATCTACCAATGAAATGAAAACAGCATGGTATAGAGGAAAACTTGTATCACGATGGCTGTCTGACTAAATAAATATAAGCTAAGCTTCCAAACTTTAACTGCAACTTTTGTCAGTAACTTAAAAGATTATTAAAGCTTATTTGAAATTTTGGTATTGTTACTTATGCCGTCAATAATAAAAGTGATATATAATTCTCAGCTTAGAAGTACACATAATTAAAGATATAATCTATAACAAATTCCACCAACATGGGAAGAAAATTCATTGATGAACGGGATTTTCTTGAAGTTACAACTAAAAAGGTAAATTTTTAATTAAAATTTTTGCTCGTAATAAAAGATGTAACTATTGGGTTGTTCGGAAAGTTATTTCGTTTTATATAAAAACAGAAAACTTATTGCGAATAAATATTTTATTGAATTGTATATTGTGATTTCTAGTCCAATATTTTTTATCATCTTTTTGGTCGTAGCATTATTTCATACTCATAAAATGATTGGTTTTCACTTGAAAAAAGCTGATTCACTTGGGGAAAACGAAATGACTTTCCGAACAACCTAATACAAATTTATCAAGAACAATTGTCAATATTCAATTATTAAAATTTAAAAATTCTTTAATTCTAGCAAAATATTAATTGCATGAAAATGTATCGTAATCATTAAATAAGGAGAACTTTTCAAGGGAAAAAATCCCTTTAATAATAATAGTTTTCTTAAAAACAGAGATTCTTAGATATTTTCCTGATTTTTTTTAATATGTAAATGATATCTTCGTAGATGATTTGATTGCGGTAGCCTAATTTACCTGATGATCTGTCACGCTCCATTTTGCAGATAAAACTGCTTATAGAAGACAAGACTTCATTTTCGCCACCTGATTTATTGGGATCACTGTCCCCCCAATCGATCCCATCCCAATTATGGAAGGCCAACTTTCCAAGAGAACAGGGAATATCGTGCCAATGAGCCGTTGAGTGACCACTGTCCACTCTTAACATAGTGCAATCTTGATACGCTCCACCATCTGGTTGAGTGCGCAAAGTTCTGCCGGCTGGGGCCCTGAATAAAGAAAATAAATACTCTGAGTTAATATTTTCCGAAAAATTTAACTATTTGCATATTTATTATATGTTAGAAGTTATTTTCATCACGAAAAATCAACTGTAAAATGAAATTTTTATTTGTATTTAGATAAAATATTTTTCTTCCATTATTATTGAAAAGCATAAGAGTAGCATTTTGAAATATTAATAAAACTATTAAAATATATTTTAGTACTATATAGCTTGCAGAATATTTTTTCCTCTTCTCCAATAAGTATTTTATTAATACTTATTGGACAAATAAAATATATTATCAATGATAATATATTATAAGTATTTGATAAAAATTTTTATTAAGAATCAAAAATCACAGTTTTATTATCTGTGAATTATTTGAGTAATCACTAAATTTTCCTAAACCAAATTAAGCTATATTTGTTTACTTAACACTCTCTGTACATCATAGAGGAAATATTACATTTTAATAAATCTAATTTATTTTAGATAATTAATTAGCATTAATAAGTAATAAGTGCATACCAATCAGTATAAATCATAGGATTACCATCACTCCATCGATAAACTCCTTCTTTGGCTTCGTCATTTAAACCTACATAAAACAAATTAGATAAAAAAAATACAAGTTAAATGATTGTGAAATTTCAATTGGTAATGCTTGCATATATGTCCCAAAAATATATTATAAGCAACAATAAAATCATGTCCCTTAAACTAATAATTAAAAATTATACACTATGGCACTAAAGTAATAATTGTTTGCTGTTTGTGAAGAAGTTATATCACTATTTTAAGTGAAATAATTATCCAAAAGTATTATTAGGGTTTATGCTATTAGGGTTGTTAAATCAACTATGATTTGAAATTTCTCAACAGAATTCGATTTCTATTCAGTAAACTGCAAAGTTATAAGCTTCAATTTATCAATAAAAACATATTTAACAACAGGTAGGGGTGTCATGGTTGGTCAGGCCATTCGTTCTCGTTATCCGAAGGTTATGAGTTCGAATTATGACACACCTAAATATCCATCGCGATCGCTAATGGCAACTAAGGCACGTTAAATATGTCGCGTTACAGTGTTCTCCAAGTGAAATGATATTTCTAGGGTGGCAGGACAAGTTTGGGTGTCTCCTGCTTGGTCCTTATAAATTACGAAGAGACAATTTTGAGGACACGATGCAGCACCCATGGGATGCCCTACTATATAAGGTGCCATCACTTCCACTTCCTGAAATGCTGAAAGGAGAAAATCTTGGTAACAATCATTGTATAATAATAAATAGCTATGGAATGGAATCTGCTCACAACTTGTAAAACATTTTTCGTAAACTATATTAGTGACTGTTACACTTTATTTTTCATTCAAAATACCTTCCAGTTCAATTAATTACAGTAACTATCTGGAAAAATTATTTCTATTGAACTAATAGTACAAAATATCAAAAAACGTTGTATCATTTGATTAATCGATAAAAAAGGCATTATATATATATATATATATATATAGTATTAATTTTAGGTATTTCTATATTTTTAGAATTCATATAATTCTTTAAATATATATTTGATTCTATGTATTATACTGCCTATAACAATAAACAACTGTAATATAGTGAGTAATAGAAATTTAAACTGTTTCGATATCTCAGCTCAAATGTATTTGCAGACTAAGAACTTACCAATGTACAGAGATTTGTGTTTGGCATTCCAGAAATTAGTGAGGAAAAAATGCACCACCGCATTTTCTTTTTTATCTAAAATGCTCACTAAATGTCCATTCTGGTCACCACCACGAGCTTTACATTTAGCTTCAGCTTCGTACCACTGAATAGCATCATTCTCGTGGTATGCATGGTAGCAGTTTCCATTGTAGTACTTCCATGGATCTGGACAACTAATTTCATCTATAATATTTTCATAACTGTCAGATTCTATGATTTAATATAATGATTATTTTTAAATAAGTGTGGAATAATTAAATATTAAATAAAATTTTCAGTCCAGAAGTATTTTCTTTCGAAGTACAAAATTACTGAAATTTCTACAATCGAAAAAGTAGCAAAAATCCTATTAAAGACACTAGAAATCAGAATCCAAAGAAGCCTGTAATCTTAGAAAGTATTGTATTAATTACTTTTATTTTTAAACGTCAATAGGAGATATGATTAACAATGATAATTATCATGAAAAAATATATACTAATTTAATTTAAACAATCTAGAAATAATTTTTTAGGAGGTATACCAGGAATTTTATACCGGATTTGAAAACGCATTCATGGAGCTATTTTTATAGCATAATATGATTTCTTTTATAAGTAGTATTTAACTATTCCACACTTTACTATTCATATATACTCTTTATTTATCAGTACATGAATGTCTTCATATTTATATGAAAAATAACTAAAATAGTTCAATTATTTCATTGAAACTTTACCAATAACAAATAAAAGAGAAACTTACCATCCAAATCGTACACTTGAATATCTGCTGGCATCTGGAAACTCTTGGAAACATATTTCAAAGCAAATCCTCTTCCGTTTATCTCAGCGTCTGATGAAAATTCTAAGAGAAGGGAATTCCAACTGGAAACAATCTCTGAGGGCGGCTTTTTGGCATTGCAAAAACGACCAATCAGGTTGGATTTGTCGTTCGTGTCTCCGTCGTAAACAGCCAAATAATCATTTTGACAATTTTCTCCTCCAATAATATCAAAATCTTGAAATGTAAGATTAATGAAACGTGATGGTTGAGCCCTAAAATAAAAATAACACATATATGTTAAAAAAAATAAATAAATAATTTTGAATTCTGGTTGCTGATTGTGTTAAAAACATAAACTAGTTTTCCCTATTTTGTGAATAATTAAATAAAATAACCCAAATGATGCGAAGAGTTTAAAATTACAAATCTATAAAAATATCGAACAAAGAAAAAATTCATTAATATATTATTTATTATCCGTTGATGCTGCAAAACTATTGGGAACATAAGAGAGTCGAAAAGAAAATTGTGAGTGACAACTCATATAACTCAAATAGTTGAAACATGCTTGAAAGGGTTAAGTTTTGGTAGTAGCACTTATAAGCTAATTCAGAAATGTTTACTTTTCAAAATAATCATCAACTAAATAGCCCATAAATTTAGAATTATTGTTCTGTAGAAAAAATATTATGTCTTCTTTCGGTATAAGAGTAAATTTAAAATATCTATATATACACATAAAACTAAATGACTGAACTATTAGGTATCCTTTATAGATATCTTAAAATTTTCCTTTATAGTATATCTTAAATTATTCTAAAGATATCTTAAAATCTATGAATTCCTACCGCTGTAGGTATTCATGGTTCCTCGCGAAAAGAATGGTATTTTTTGTGTAGCTTAAAATATTCAAAACACATAATGTCACCTTTGATAAAAATACTTTCACAGATAGATGTATTAATAGATATTAACTTTTTTCGAGATTTCTAAAGATAAATAATGCACTGAGCATCACTTCAGAGATTAAGATTAAACTTACCTAAAAGGAGAATATCCATTAAATGACCAGCCATTCTGTGGATGTATTAATGTACATGTGCTTTCTGAAATATACTTTGCGTACAGAAACATCTTCATAAATATAATGTAGTGTTTTCCTATCGATATTAATCTTCTAAGGTTTTATCATGAGATGATCATATTTGAGTTATGTTAGAGCTGATATATTCTTTCTTACTAATTTATTTCTTCGTGTACTTTAACGCTTTCATTAATACTTACCAAAATATTTGACCATCCTTGGCTTAAGCATTTGAATTTCAAATCAGTTGTCTAAAATTGCTGCTAAATTTGAACTACACTACAACTCCCACTTAAGCGTCTTATCACATTGGTTTATAATCTCTTTTAAATTTTTCAATTACATTTCAACACAATTTCTTACGGGAAGAATCGTCGAAATTAATACAAATTGATAACCTGAAAATTGCTGGAGTATAACTTCAATTTTTTCTAAAATATACTTTTTATGCTTTCTTTACGGTGGATGCAATAAAGGATACAATTTATTTGAATTTTCATTTATTTGTGTAATACTTGAAATTTCTTGCTTAGTATATTCAAATTTCAACCCTATTGCCTTATTTTTTAACGCATAATCTCAGTTTTTTTTTAAATCTTTCTGTCTATTTTTTTAATACGCCGCCCAACCTACCGTTGACGCTGCAAATGCCTAGTGATTAGCTTAACTGACTACGGATGGGGTTCGAATCCCGGCTCGAGCATGGACGCATTTTCTCTAATCTCTGTGTTTCTTGTCCTTCCCTCAGATGATGGATGAATGTGGCCCGCTCTATAAACGGGTTTGTGGTGGTGTGGCGTGGGCGATGCTTCTCGTACCTCCGTGACTTGGCTCACAGGTGCCCAACGGGTAACGATAAAATGTGTAGCAGTTTCCGGCCTTGTTGCGGCAAATGGGCTAATGTTACTTACTTGCTCAAGCGTGTCCGCCATTAGAAATAAAAAAAAAGTTTTTTAATACCATTTTGTCAATCTTTAATTAGGATTCCGATGAATAAATAATATGTCTATTTTATAATATTCTGGAATATATATGAAGTTATAGTTAATAAATTTGTCATAATTTAGAATTTTATCTTTAAGTGAATCTGTAAAATTAAAAACTACTCGTACTCTGGTATATTATAAATTAAATTAAATAAAATAAAACATTTCACAAAATAAACTTGGTATTTTTCATAATAATAGAATTAGTTTTAAGTTCCATGGTTTCTTAAATTGAATTTACAATTTTTATCAAGTAATCATTTGTATATCCTAAACTATATAAGACAAAACTTTAATTTCACTTAACTCTATCATATACCTTTGAATATGTTTTAATTATTGAATTAATCGGATTCTTGTTATAAAATTACATTTATTTAATGTACATAAATTTTAAAAAAATTTTTACCTTATCAGCCAAGAGCATCGATGATTATTTTGATAGTTCAAAGGATGCCCAATTGAGAGAATTTTCCCACATACTGATTCACAAACATACACTTCAGAACATTGGAAATCTCCTACTCCGCATCCAGGACAATCTAAAACATATTATGAAAAGATAATTCAGATTAATATAAAAAGGTTATTAATTTCACATGCGAGTATGTGTGGTGGTGGTGTTTGTACTGAGTGATCCAAAAGTTCATTAAAAATTTAAAAAATATATATAAGAAAAATGTAATAATGATAAATATGTAGATTCTGAGAAAAAGACACTCAAAGAATTCGTATTTTATTTTAAAGGAAAATAACTTTAAAAGAACGTCATCGGAAGAATGCACTGAAGAAAAGAAATAAATGAAAGGGACACGCCAGTACATCTCATACATTTAGTCGTTTAAGTTAATAACAGTTCACAGTAACAAGTATTTCACACGACCTTCAACTCACTCTACGACGTTATTAAGGTAGCTCATTACACCTGCTACAATATCGTGCAACATCGGTATAAATTGCAAGAGCTGTATGTCAGATAAACTGTTAAAGTTCATCCAGTGTTAAAAAAGATAAATAAGAGGATATGATCTTTTAATCTTGACTGGTCACTCCGTCTTAACCAAGAGTTTGCAACAGGAATCATTTCACTGCCTTAGTAATGTGTAGCGGTGTGCCATCCTGCATTAAGCTAATTGCAGATAATAAGCCTCCGAAGATAATTGCCGTGGTGGCCTGGTTAGTTAGGGCCTCGTTCTCGTTACCATCAAATAATGAGTTCGATCCCGGCTTATATATCCAAAGATCCATCGTATTTACCAATGGTTACTGGAGCACGTAAAATATGTCGTGGTTGCAATGTCCTTCATTTTCACATTCCAAACTATTATCTCTGTAGGTTGTTGAGCTTCAATATCTAAATTGGAAGATCCAGATGGTGCTGCCATCTATTAGCCACAGTCGTACTTCCACCCTCGTATGGGGGGGAGGTACTCTGTTTAAAAAGGGAAGACCTT
>JAPDSC010161947.1:147575-157771 GCA_026290005.1 Latrodectus geometricus | reverse complement strand
CTAATTATAAGAAAATTTCTTTAAAATTCAATCGACTTAAAAAGCTGTGATTACGCTAATATGTCAATAGCATTGACTTATGTAAATTCTTAAATCCACGTTATTCTTTCATATTGCTAGCCACCCAAAATGCAACACCTAGAAGGAAGTATGCAAATCATATGAAATTTATGTCACGCATTTGTGATAACATATATGCATTTGTAGCGCTTATGCAGAACATGGTAGACAGCCACTTACAAACTCTACATTATAGAAGAATAAATTGCCAGTTTAAAGTGCACCATTTTTTTTAACTGATTAACTATGTCTAACATAGAAGATATCGAGCTAAGCAAAAGACATCGAAGGTAGGTCCCTAACTAACATAGAAGATATCGAACGTCATTCGAGCAAGTTTTAGTGTTCAACCGAGGAAAAATAGTAGCCTATAGAGGTTGTGGTTTATAATTCAGAGAAATCAGGTATCGTGTTAGACGAAATCAAGCTATTGTGATACGGATGTGTATTCATTGGAGGCAGGTTGAAAAGGTGAAACTAGGATGCCAATTGTACCCACCTCATTCTACCATTACACATGATGACAAGTATATTGTGTTCCCATCAGTGAGGGATTGCGCAGTCATATCACGACCATAACACAATAGATTCATAGATTCAGTCTGATTGCTCAGCCATATTACGACCATATCACAATAGATTCAATCTGTGACACATCATTTCAGGTCTATTTGTCCCATTCGACGTTATTTGCAGTTGAATTGAATGTCCTCAGGCGTTTATTGTTTCATTTATCATCGACTCTTAACCACAAGCATTTGCACCGTGAATGGTATGATGAAGGACAGACATAGACAATGGAAAGGAATAATATTGACTAATCTCACTTCACAAGGCAACACCATGATCATCGGATTCCAATCTGGAGACACCATGGTGAGAGGCTACTGAACTGTTACTTTATGCATCGTCACAATAGCTCTGCACCTCATGGTAGCAGTTTCCATTGGCTTGTACACATTGCCAGTTTACTGAACAGACTTACATCTTACAGTTATTGGAGCCTGTAATCTTCCTATATCTTTAGCGCCTGCCATCAGTCATCCGCCATATTTCAACAGGATAATGAGTAAAAATCATCAAAGTTCCAGAGTGCTTTTTTATCTATCAGATTGAATCACCTCTTTGACTTATTATTTTCTCGATATATCACTAATCGAAAACATGCCTTAGTATGCACCACCCACTTCTACCCAGATCAACTTTGGCAATAAGAGGAAGCAGTATGGACTGCTATAATCCAAGGTATATCTAAAGACTCTTTGAGTGGTGGCTACTTCAAATGGTATTCTAATTACTATTTTATCACTACCCACAAGTCACAAGAGGATGTAATTTCAATCATTTGATTTTCATATAATGTGTAATCCGCCAAATAAATTCTACTATAATACCTCTGGTCTTTTTTGATATTGTATTCAGGATGTACAGCAATGTATACCACATATGAAATGGAAATAAATATTTGCAAAATAACTTACCCCTCACAATGAGGTGTAAAAAAAGAAATCACATTAAAAATGCAACAAAAAATACTAGCATAATTGAAATTTATTAATATTAAAAGTTTATTTATAAAATACCTAAAATATAGAAATGCACATATATTTCAATGTAAGTAAATGATATAAAGATATTTTTCTTAAAAAATTTAGTATTCGTTGTTTTTAATCTTATATGTGACTTATATATTTCTTCTAAAATTATTTAAATGATAATTTTATTAATAAGCAAGCTGTATTTAAAAAAATTTATTTAATATTTGGATATTAAAAATAAAAAATGATTATATTTACAAATTTTCATAGTGAAATGAAATTGTGAAACATAACTAATAATTACATAATCAGTACATAACTAATAACTGAAATTTGTCCAGCGCTTTGCATAAATGTTTATGTTACCTTTTTCTCGACAGCCTAATATCTCCATTCTTAAACATCTTCTAGTATTAAACTTTCCAGAATAATCTAAAACTTTTATTTGGACAATCCGAGCCGGAATTCCTTTCAAGAGATTAAACCTCATCTGCATGTCATTGGTATATGTATCAGCAGACTCACACTGATCACATACGTAAACCTAAAAAATTATAAAACCAAAAATTAATCAAAAAATGTTAAAGATCTTGTAAGTTTTTAAACAGGTATTTAAATTAAACTTACAAACATTTTTAATAATTGTATTTCATTATTTAAGGAATCAGTTGAAACATATATAATTAAAGCTGTTGTTGCTTTTGAATCCACTAGCCCTATAATCATCATAAAATCAACAAACAACAGGAGATTCGGAAGGATATCCTCCTTAGTAAATCCCAGACACAAAAGAAGATGTTAGAAGTTAGCCTGATCGACACCACGTTTAGAACAGGTAGAATCCAGCGTATGTTTACCGTCAAACTTAAGGCCATGAAGATGGCCACAAACAAGCCTAGAATATGTAGTCAATTCTAGTCTAATCAATTCTAGAACCCTTGAAAGCAATGAAATTACCAAGACCACCACCAGAGTACCTATCATGAGTAGGTAAATGCTCCAAATAGCCTAATACTTCTTTTTCGAATAGATTGCAATTCGGTGTAGGTGAGAAAAATATAAGTTAGAGGAGCACTACCAGCCCTTCTTTTATCCGCCCTTTCATTTTCAATAACTAATGTATTTAAAATTTATTTCTTATTAAATTAATATATTTTAAATACATCAATTGTAACAATAAAAGAAGGAAATGAATGTAAATTATACAAATTCGTGACAAATATGCATATACGCGCGTATGTGTATCAAATCATATAAAACTCAAATTTTAAAAATTGATGGGTATTTGGAAGATCTACATAAAGTTAAAAATTAAATATTTATATATATACTGAGATAATTAGATAGGAAATTTTAGTATATTCTTAACCTCATAATTAATGTATGAGATTTGGTAAATTTTTATTTAATGTTAAAGCTGAGCCAAATGTTTGACTCTGTACTTTTTCAAATCATCTGTTATACTTAAAAATCAGTAATCATATAAAATCAAAATTTGGAATTCTGCAATATTGTGTGGTCAATCCATTATCAAATCTATATGTAAAATAAGAAAATTAATCTTTAATTACTCTTAATCATGGACTAATTTACGTATAGATTAGGGAGATGGATAATTGTTATCTAGAAATCCAATGATATAAAATGATAGCCTTTTCTTAAATACAGTAGTCATTAAATACAATAATTTATATGAAATATCTTTCTCCCATTTTTTTTTCGTTAGAAAGTACACTAATGAAAACAAAGTCTTTTAAATAATACTTTTTAATTCAGACGTCCATTAACGGAGGTTTCATTGAAATGTGAACATCAGTTTGGAAGATTTGAATGAAAATCTATTTTTATTACTTCTAAATCTCGATGCTGCCTCCTGTGACGTGAAAAATTAGTTTTTAGATTATGGAGAAACACTAGCACCAATTAACGTAACCTGTCTTAAGTTAAAAAAGCATGATAATGGCTCTAACCCTAAATTATTTAGGAATTACGCTATTGATTCTTAAAAAAAGATATTTTAAATAGTCATTTGTGGAAACAAGGGCTCTTTTTATTCTAACAAGACAATACCTGGGAAAATATTATTATTAATTAGCTTTTATGGATTCAGCTGACCATGTTGCAGTAACTTAAGGTTTCGCAGGTGTTTCCCGTAGGACATTTTTGCGACATTCATGTTTTATCAATAATCAAACAGAGCGTCTAAATACACTTGTATAATACCTATTTAATGACGAAACATTTGACCAAGAAGCATCATTATTATTATCAAAATACTTAGTCATATAAAAATTTGTAAAATTATGATAGTCAAAAAACACGTGATAATCAATGTGACTTAATTAAATGAGGTTCATTTCAGCAATAATCTTCATTTTTGAAGTTTTGTAAAAGTTTTTTTTATTTACAAAACAAACCTGTATGAGCTATAAACCTATAACGCTTCATGACTTTTCTTTCCCATTTAATATTACAGTTTAATGTATGTAAAATATTTAAATCTTCAAATATGGCTATTTAAAAAATAATTTCCTGTATAATTATTTATTTTTTCACAGAGTATGTCTAACTTTTAAAATAACAATCATTTCTGCTAAATTTTTTTCCTTATGTACTTTCAATTATTTTGGTATCAAATATTTTCCTTTATAATTATAATATAACCAATTTTCTATCTATAAACAGAATTCTATATCATTTAGCTAAATTGAGAAACTAAAGTCAGTCGGCTAAATTGAGACAAGAGTCCATATCTTTCGTAATATAGGGACCTATTGGTCTCTATACAACAAAGATCAGGAAAAGATTAGAAAATTATAAATGTTTTTTTCCCTGATTTTGATAATAATATGCATAAAATACCTATTATTTTAAGAATACTTTTTAAAGCTACAAGGTAATTGATAATATTCTTGACATTTTTGCTTTGCAATTTAGCTGAGTTAATATAGATATACAAACAACTGCACCACGTGGTTCAAAAACCTTACAGTCGAGAGTAAGAATACTAGCAGTTATAAAAGAAAGTCAATTATTCACTTTCACCAATCTTAACTTGTACAATGGTTGAGACGAATATAAATGCCCAAGGAGCTCGTTTGATTTTGTTAGATTTCCTACTTTGAAAGATACTTATCAGTAGTAACATCAAGTCACTAAATACGTCATTGATTTGGAAATATACTACGAATGAACAAACAGCAAGGATTGAGTTCAAAATTCCAAGTTGATAGGTTCACGCCAATGAAGCAGACTTGCGCCAAGCACCACTAGATTTCTTTGTGCCCAAACTTCCGAGTTTTACCGTAAGGATTATTGCGCAGATATAAACACCTTAGTGAAAGTTACTGAATGCCAAGGGTAATTACTTCGAGGACGAACAATTGGCTACACTTCCTGTTATTCATTTCTTAGTGACTTTTCAAAACAGCCAAAACTTTATTGTTTACTTTATATTTTTTTACGATTTATAGTCAAAAGAAGTTTTTTATTGATTTTTCCCATCAATGAAACAGAAATTTAATTTTACCTTCTGTTGGCCCACTGGCTCTTCCTCCCAAGTCCAACCAATTGAGTCATTACTAAAAAACAAGTGAAACTTCTCTACTGTTGTTTTCTTGGCTGCTCCATTCAGCCCTTGAAGAATAATTCCAGTTACCGTTGTCATATTCTGTAGGTGAACCTTTAGAGATAAAAAAAAATACATTTCCAATATTTCCTAATTAAATTTTAAAAAAAAACTAAAATCTACTTTTATGAAGCCAATCATAATTGTTCAAAAGGAGACCTTCAATGAACTGATATTGCTTACAATAATTTAAATCAGAGTCTATTTATTCTAATTAGATAATATTGAATCATTATACAAAAATTATAATAATATACTTATAATTTTTTTCGAATGTGTTTCAGCTCTTTCTTTTATCAGATATTGTTGATATGGGTGTTTGTAAACATTATATTTATAATATAAGCTAAAGTCCCAAACTTCTTTTAATCTGTTCACTGAAGTCTTTCTTTGTAGCATAAATGATATCGCAGTATTAATTTCATTTACATATTACCTTCCAATTATCTAGTATTCAACTTCAAAATCTGGTAAAAAATTTTAAATCAAAAACATAATTTTAATGTATTTCCGAAAAATATTAGTCTAATGTTGTTTGTACCTGTATTTTATATTTTTCTATCTGCATACAAATATGATCATTATAAGATATTTATTTTTCATTGATATCAATGTCAGATATTTAGTCAGTAAGCTTGCTTCCAAATACTAAAGAACTTAATTATAAGATAAAAGAGTTGTGCATTCGTCAATATATTTCTTAACCATGGACTATCCAGAGTTAAAGAGCACAGATAGAAGAAACCTTAAGTAGAATTTCAAAAAGATGGGCGTTCAAAAAGTTTTGCCTAATTAAAAGATGAAATAACCCCGAAGCTGCAGGACAAAAAGAACCAGGACTAACTGATTCTTAACCAATTAAACTCCTGGATCTTTCTCTTAGCTTCACTTGATAGGTAGTATATAAATCTCTTTCAAATTTTAATTTATTTAGGAGCTTTGGAAAATTAAAATTTACATAATCATAAGGTTTTTGTGTGTTTTGAATAGTTCTTTCTTTGCCAGTAAATTGGCTCTTTAATTTTCCTCAATGCTACAATAACCTAAGGTCTACAAAACAGTTGAATCTGTAGAAGTTTTGAGAATCGTCCTGCATCGGTAAACTTGTTCAGAAATGCAAAATGTAACATATTGTTGGAAATAGACTTCAAAATGATATTGCATTCAGTCAGGATATATATATATATATATTTATTATCTTACCATAACATATGCATTGATGGAGGTGGTCACCAAAATTTAATTACAATAATAAAGTAATAATTGAATGCCCGTGTTATATATTTAATTTTTACTGTTATATTAATTAAAATTTTACTACCACAACCTCATCGACATCACACCAGCCTTTCAAAATTAGATATATTTTTATCTGTTTTTTTAAATTTATATAAGAAACATGTTCATTCCAATCAAGAAGTGAATAAAGTTCATATCACAAAAAGGTAACATCATTACTAAGAGTGTAACATCATCATAATGGTATACAACACAATAAAGTAACATCATCATAATTTCACCAATTTAAAAAAGGCATTGTAAAAAGTGTTGCCAATTCATGGGTAAAAACCAGGAATTAGTTTTGTGGATTTAAAATCATATTATTATCATCATTATAATATTTATTGGAATACAATTGACCATATGTACAACAGTGGCTTGGTGTAATTACCGTGAATTGTTTCAGACTGTCATTGACATCTGCGCACCATCCGTTTTCAGAATTCAATCTTCCGTTTGTGTGATAATATTTGTCACCATCTTCATCAGAGGTGCTTGTGATCTGAGAATCGAATATCTCTTCAGATGCCATCCCTAAAGGTTGTCCACAAGACTCTGTAATTAAAACAATAATTTGATAAAATTATTTATTTCTTAAATTTTATATATATGATTCGTATTATTTTTATCTATTTTACTCAGAATTTCTTAAAACAACAAAAGATGTGCTGAAACTTTTGATATACATTCAGGATACTCAAAGAGTAGAAAATATTTTTTCTAAGTTGGATGAAAATGAGTAAATCTAAAGATTATTATTTTTGTACTGAAATTACATTTCAGAGCACAAACCCATAATGCTTAAGAAGAAACCTTTGTGTTTTCTATTTCTGGTTTTCAGTATGATCCAAAATGATGTGTTCAATTTTGCTTCATAGGCCACGGTAGCCTGGTTGGTTAGGGCATCGTTCTTGTTACCGAAAGATACTGAGTTCGAATCCCAGCTAAGCCGAAGATCAGTCGTATTCAATGATACCGTCTGGGGTACATAAAATCTGTCGGATTCCAATTTTTTCCATGGTCCCATTCTAAATTAATACATCTGAGGGTGGTTAGAGCCAGGCTATGGGTCCTTTCAGGCTTCTACCCTTAAATTGGAAGACCCAGATGGTGCTGCCATCCACGAGCCAAAGTCGTACTTCCACCATCGTATGAGGGTGCTACTGTATTCAAAAACGGAAGACGCTCTTTCTGACTTCATTCGTTCAGTCCTTGACGGGAGGGTTTGGCTTAGTCAAGTGTCATTTGTAAAACATATTCATGTTTTTTTCAAACATAAAACCATGAATTTTAGTAATTGAACAAACAACATCATTTGTGTATTAGTAGATGATAAGATGAAACAATATTATTGAATAACAATTATATATGTATTGATTGTACTTCTCTAAGTATCGAAAATTCAAAATAATGTGAGAGAAATCTATATTTATCTATCTACAATGATTTTCTAGATAGTGCTGATAAAAAAAAGATAAGTATTAAATCCTGTTATAAAAAAAAGAACACTAAAACATCTGTACTGATTTTCGTAACAAATGTAAATAATTTATAAATTGGAAAAGCAATTCAATATGCACTTAAACATAAATATGAGATTTAGTTTCATTAAATATAATTTTTTTATTTAAAAAATTTACAGATATGTTAAAAATAATTTTCATAATTTTATCAGCAAACGTAATTTCATATGGAAAATAAATTAAACTGAGAATTTTTACATAATGAACTAAGATTTCAGTTAATGCGAATTTATAATCAGATTGAAACCGCCAAGTTTACTGTTACATCTACAACCGTAAGTGAGGCAAATGTATTTCGATCTCAAATGCGATAACAAAAACAGTTATTGTGTTTTTGAGTGATTAATATGGGACACCTTAAACAATTAAGGTAGTTTTTCGTCTGATAAATGCGTATCTGAATAACACATTTATTAGATGATCGTTAAAAATTACACAAATTGGTGAAAATGTGCTTCAGGTCCCCTACTTGGCGGGTTTTCAAAATCGCCGATGCCATGGCGAAAGTTCTACGCCTATTTTAAAGTGAAACTTAATTAAAGACCAATGAAAAGGCTAAAAGAAAAGAGAAATTAATGAGCATGCACGAAAAAGCTCTTCAAATTCGCGAGTTGGTGAAGTAGGGGACCTAAAGTGCAATTTAACCCACAAATTTAATACAAATAAAAGATACATTCATATTTCCGAAAATTAAGAGTTAATAAATAATAGTACATTGCAATTTCACGAAATCTATAATCCTATGTAACTAGGAAAAATGAATAGTATGTAAATATTTCTGGATAGGCTGACAAATTTATTTTGTTATCTATTTACAACATAAAACGTTGATATAAAAGAAATAAATTACTTCAAATTACGAATGAAACTATAAAAAAATATAAGCACACATTTTTATATTGATCCTTAAATGAGTTTTCAAAAAATCAAAGGGAATACTTACTAAAAAATTATATAGGATGAGATGCTTTGAAATCATTCTTAAATAACACATTATAATTGTTATAAATTTTTCTTTTGCTTAGGATTTTTACAGTAGAGTCACTCAAATCCGAATGAAATTTGATTCACGAATCTACACAGGCTTTCAACATCTACATATTTATGTTGTTGTTGTTTCTGATAACACTTGGCAAAGCCAAGCCCGCCCGTCAGAGACTAGGCGAATGAAGTCAGAGAGAGAGCGTCTTCCCGTTTTTGAATAGAGCACCCTCATACGAAGGTGGAAGTACGACTTTTGGCTCATAGATGGCAGCACCATCTGAATCTTCCAATTTAGAGATTGAAACAAGTGAAGACCCAAATCCTGGCTCCCGCCACCCCCAGAGGTATTAATTTGGAATGGGAACATGGAGGACATTGAGACCCGACATATTTTACGTGCCGTAGTCGCCATTAGTGAACACGACGGATCTTCGGCTAAACCGGGATTTGAACTCACCACATTTTGGTAACGAGAACGACGCCTTAACCAAAGAGACCACCGTGGCCCTAAACATATTTATTATAAATAAATTTAACATTTTATGTGTTGAATATAATATATATATAGATAGATAGGTAGATAGATATAGATATATATAATCTATTTTGATTATTACATAAAAAATGATACCTGGATATAAAAGGCTTATGAATAAAAAAAGAAAACGTTTTACATAATAGTGTCAGGGAAGTAAAAAATGGAATTTAGAAACAGGATTTTTTATTCTCACTTAAATGCGGAGCTCTGTTGTAGAGAAACCAATTTCCTTTTCATTCAAATAATCCATTTTAGACTAGCACTTGCTATTAGTGAATGATGAATTTATGTTTGTCTTGATTATTAAATAAATAAAATAAATTATTTTTATTTTATTAGGATCTATATTATATTTTAAGAAATTCATTACAGTAAAAATACTTTAAATGATTTTAAAATTCATGAAATCATTACTTTGTAGCAACAGAGAAAAAATTGAAATTATAATATTCTAATTGAAATTATAATATTAAAATATTTTATAATTAAACATTTCCAGTAAAATTGAAATATACTATTTGAAATAAATTATATATATATATATATATATATATATATATATATATATATATATATATAATTTATTTCAAATAGTATATTTCAATTTTACTGGAAATGTTTAATTATAAAATATTTTAATATTA
>JAPDSC010161947.1:127787-145982 GCA_026290005.1 Latrodectus geometricus | reverse complement strand
ATTTTTATGGATTCTTTTAAAAAATCATATTAGATTTTTATTTTTGATACCTATGAAAAATTTATAAATTTACGGTGAATTATCAAAGTTTAGTTCAGCAATCTATATTTTTTAAAAAGAGTTTTTCATTTAAATTGAATTTGAGGACAAAGCAAAAAGATAATTGTTTTGAAAATAAATAAAATTAAAACTTTTTAGAGAATTTGGCAGAGTTAGAAATTTATTTCATGGCATACTCACACACATCATAATAGCAATAGAACAAAGCAATTCCCTTTTCATATCCACTTTTGTCGATATTTGGATGAGGTTGACGATATTTGTACCTTCCGTTGACTTTATCTTCTTTATCCCATGGCAGAATTGAATGGACATCCTCATTAAAGTGAAAATATTGTTCTATTTCAGACATGCCTTCTACTTTTTGACATGACTTTCCGAATTTCAGAAGATAGAAAGGAGCATCATTCGGCAGCTTTATTGCGTTTTCTGCTTTACCATCATCTCTACAACAGAAGTAAATGGTGGTGATCTGACGAGTATAATTACCCCTGGGTACATATCCTATCACTTTACTTTCAGATAAAGAGTTGCGAGTATCCTTCCAAGTTATGTAACCGCTGGAGAACTTAGGCGGGCATCTATCGCTGTATTGAAAGATACAATATTGACCTGGACTCCAATCATGACGTGGATAGATGGGCGTTGAGTACCTTGTCTTCATACAGAAATGTTGCTCAACGCCACTTCTTTGCACCACTCCTCCAACTGTCTTTTTCTGCAATCCACCTGTAAATATTGTATTTAAATGTTTTCAAATGTGAAGCGTACATTTTATACTTGACAACAACCCATTAGAATGGTTAGTCTATACTTAAGGGTGCCCCCATGATTCTCGCCAAGTTGTGTTTGCGGTTGATCGCCAAGCTGGGCAAAACCCAATTGCCAAGTTTGCCAAGGGGGCACCTTAAAATATAGTTTTACCGCCAGAATTCATTTATTACTTACCTTTCAACAACATTCCTGGAGACCAATGATTAACTTTGTTATCCTGGACAATTTCGTACTGCATGTCTTGATATCTGTAACCAGTGTGCCAAAGAAATCCATTGTTGCTTGGGCAGCCAGACACAGGCATCGGTAAGCCATACTGACCATCTGGCCAAGCCATTGAATTTGTCTTAATCTACAAGTATATTGCAAGGTGCGTTAGAAGAAATCAGTTCATATTAAATATGTTTACTTTATTAAGGATATAAATTTATATCTGTATAAGAAAATAATTATCTTTTCTGTTATATATTATTATGTTATATTACATAATTATTATATAATTATACCTTCTATATTATATTTTACAAGTATATCACATGCAAAAAATATTGTACACTATGCACTATTTGTATAAAGACTTCAACTTAAAAATAAATTAAAATTCCTAAAAAAGATAAATTAAATGAGGTTGAATTCCTTAATTTTTATACCTAAAATCTTCGTATTGCTCCATAAATGAAAAATACATCTCTGAAATTAAAAAGCATATTTAATAACAGATTTTTATTTTTTGGTCATCTAAATCATAGCATCGATTTATTTTTGTTCAAAAACGTATCTAGGAGAACTATAGTGTAGTTATTAATCCTTTTCTTTAAAAGGAAGTTTTAGTAGCCTTAAACATTGAAAATTGTAAGTGGGAATATAAAAGATATAACAGTGTTTTTAATCAAAGTAATGTAGATCCTCTCGTTGAATTAATAAAAATTAGTGAATGTGTATGATTCAGCTAAAGGATTTTGTGGCAGTCTTTAATGGGATAATTTGCCGGTGGTTTTCGTGACTCTTGAATATTAATTATCGAAAGTTACTAATAAATCAAGAATTTAACTACAGTGTTTTTTCATGGTGTCAATATCTTCTACAGCAACATACAAGTCAGTTATGTAATCTTTGAAGAATTATTGCTTCATTATATGAACTAATTCAGTGTAGACCTCCTTTTCACATTTTTCTTTATTTCTTTAGAGTAAATCTAGCCACCGACTCTGTCTAGTAGTCAGCATGCCTGGCTGTGGATAAGGAGGTCTGGGTTCGAATCCCGGTTCGGTCACATGGATGTACTTTCTCTTTCTTTCTCTCTTGTCTTTGTCCTTTCCTTGTATGAAGGAAGTGTGAATGGTTGCCTACCCTATAAACGGGTTCCAATGGCATGTGTGTTTATTTGTATAAAAAAAATCATCTCCAGTTATAATTCTCTTCAATGTGAGCAGCAGGCATATTATCATAGAGTTCCAAAAATGTCCGTCATCACCTAACCTAACCTATTGTAAATGTAATTTTTTTATATATATAGTTATTGTCTTGAGCCAGCTAGAGTGGCAGTATGGGGTGCACTGTTCCACTTTTCCAATTGAATCATAATTTGGTTTAGAATCCAATTTCCTCAGTACACACATAGCATAGGTAACAGCTTATAGGGTAGGCAGTCATACACAATCCATTTATTCAAGGAAAGGACAAATATAGGAGAGAGAGAGAAAGAGCATCCATGCATGGATGTACAGGATTTGAACTCAATTTACGGAATTCGAACCCAGAACATCCCAATCCCTAGTCAGACACGCTGACCACTGGACAGGTTGAGCGGCTTTCAGCTAAAGTGAGTCAACTTTTTAAATTCTAGAATTTTATAAGAATTTTTTTATTACATTTGTTACTGCACCCTTCATTTTTTGACATTAAACTCTTACTTTTTCTTTTAAATTCTTTCACAGTCGATTTGTTTGTAACACAGAGAAATGAATTATGTTAAATTCCTTTTTTAAATTATTTCTAGATTACAGTTTCACCTTTAAATTAAAATTTTAAAAAGATAATTATACTGTGTGTGTGTGAATTAAGTAATAGTTTGTACATAAATTCTTAATATTTGTTGAAAAACGTATAAATATACCTACACTATGATTCAATATCTTAATTTAATAAATGAAAACAATCTAGTAGTTCTACATTTAAAAGGTAAGAATTACTTAAATAAAATTATTCCAATATATTTTCTCGATAATAAGGGGCATTGAGCTTAATATTTGTTTTCCTAACTCATAAAATCTCTTCTCTTCTTTTGAGAAATTACTTGCAAATACTTCAAATCGTTTAAAAAAATTTCGCTATTTTCTAGTTAAGAGGACCAATGATTTTTATGTATATAGTTATAGAAATTATGTGAAGTTCTCGATTGTAACAGCATAACTTTATTTTTTATTTTTTGGATTTTTCATTCTTAAAACATTATTTATTTCTCAATTAAGACCAGTCAATTGGTATTTACTTGTTACTCTTAGTTGTACTAGTATTTTAACTTTATTTTTATTTTGTTTATAGAGCATATGAAAAACATATTTCTTTAATCCTTTTACAACAATAAAAGCAATATTTTTTCTATGTAAAAATTTTTACATGACATCTTTTAAAAAAACATTATTCAGACAATAAATGTGAATGAGGAAAATGCTTTCCGAGAGCTCAAATAAAAATACATAAATTTAACAAGTAGATTTAATTCAAATTAATAGTATCGGATTGAAATTCTGAATTATCGGAAATAGAAAAATGTTGCTAATTATAAAATATCTCGTGCTCTTTCAAATCCGAAAAGAAGTTTTTTACATCAGAAGTTTTTAAAGAATTAAACTCAAAGTAAATCTAATGGGCACTTTAAAATAATCTGATATTCAGTACCTTAGTGGTTACGAAAGTAATCTTTTGAAGAAAAGAACAGAATTCGAATATACTGTTTTAAAGAAAATTAAGACCTAAATTCCCGTGAGGGATAGACAAATAGAATAGATTTGGAATGGGAATAGATAAATTTCCCTGATACATTAAATTAATTTTAATAAAAATTACTATATTCCGTTTCTTAACCATAGTAATAAATATTTAGCAAATATTGTACCTGTGATTGTGTAACCTGTGATTATGTACCTGTGATTGTGTACCTATGATATTGTACTTGTGATAAATAAAAGTTTCTATGTTCTGTTTCTTAACTATAGTATAATAGATATTTAGCAAATATTGTACCTGTGATTGTGGTTTCGCGCTGTATAGCTCAAAGCCATAGATTAGATACCGCTTTTGTAAATTCACTTGCCACCAAGGGTCTCTTTCGAATTCTGTTGCGGTGCACATTTCAGACACAGTTCTAGCTTTTGTTTTCCCGTCTACCCCAAAAAAAGCATGTCGACCATCCCGGGTACTGGACTGCTTCGATGGTTTCCCTTCGGCAACATTCGGCACAGGTGAAGGTTCTGAAATCATGAACATTATTCATTCTTGTAAAGCTTTAAAAATTATAAACAAAAAAAATTTCTTTTCTAACAGAAAAGAAATTTTTTTTGTGATATTTTCGAATAATACCTCCATGGCTAAAAAACTAAAATAACAATATCTTTATTTTATTCTTAATTTTGTTTATTTAACTGATAATATATTATAATCTTCAGTTAATAATTATGATTTATTGAAGTTTGTCGAATTTGTGTAATGACATCAATTTTTAATAAAATAGTTTCGATTCGAAGCTATTGTTATAAATAATTACAGATGGTCCAATTTTATTCCATTATTTCTAAAAAAAAAATTAGGTTAATATTTGCCTTCAAATTTTTGGTAAATGCTACTTTCTTCAGAATTTTTTCATACCATATGTTAAAAAAAAAAAAGAAAGGAAAAAAAAAGAAAAAAAAAGAAAAAAAAATTCAAAGAAAAATAATTGTTTCTTTTAAGGACCTATAAAACTTTTTTGCGTTCGAAGTTCAAAGCTTAATAATTTATAAAACTTTTAGGAGATCAATGTCATAATTCTTTTTTAAAAGAAGTCGAATTTTTACATTTTATAGTATTACTTAAATAAAGATTATTTGCTAATATTTATTGAAATTTGTTATATTCCCACATTTTGCATTTATTTAAACAAATAATAACACTTAATAATTATATGTATGGAAATCAAATTAATGATAAAGTTTGTTAATGTGTTTTTTTATTAATCCGATTTCCCTACTTGTAAAGATTGTTTATTTTATGTTACATTCTATAAAATAAAATATAAGTTAAAAGTAAAAACTTACTCATATCTTTCGTGGGATTAAAAGGCACTCCTCTATAAACAGCATAAAACCCTCTTCCGTTTCCTACTTTTCGCCACGTGGTGGCAAAAACAAGTGTCATTATATTCGTAGTAGAATATATTATTCCTTCTCGATTCAAATTGCAGAAACCTCCAATTAGATTCTTTCTCTTAATGCCTTCCCCATTATAAATCCAAAGAATACCACTTTCCGGAGTACAGTTCCGAGATCCTGGAACTCCTGGAACATCGAAGTCCCTGAACTCTAGTTCCACTATGTAGTGCTGAAGAACTCTCAAGACCCATGTGTGATTGTACTCGCTGAACACGTCAGATGAAAAATAATAATTTGGAGGAAATGGATATCTGTAAAACACGTTAAAAAATTCTCTTATAACATAATGAATGAGAAACAAATAATATAATACATTTCACCATATATATAAAATCCCACCACGAAAGTTGGCAGAAATTTGCCAAATTGATGCAAAACAATTTTTATATTATTTTCCAGCCATATTTAATGAAAATTAAAATAAAAACTTAATTTTTAAAATAAGTGTTTTAAATTAATGTTTCAGAATATACGAGTAGAAATTTCTGTTACTGTTTTTCCTCCAAAAATTGTATATAAAATGATATTTTAAATTTTTAACTTCAATTACAACAAAAATGTAAATCTTTAAGTGAAAAATTAAAAACATTTTATCATTTGGAGAGTAAAGGAAAATTATAAAAATTATAACCGAACTCCTTTTGAAATAAATACAAATGGTTTTTCATATGAACAACTACATAAACTGGCCAATGAATTAAAAATCTTTGACATTTTCATTTAAATTTTTGCTAGGGATAAAGTATATATATTTTTTTACTTGAGTTACACATCATTATAATACTAGAATAAGTAAGGTGTTAGATTGCATTTCAATATAAATGAAGTTAAACGAAAAACTACAGCTTTTTCACCATTTGTAAAGGTCTTATTGTTGGCGCCTGCTTAACAGGTGCCTTGTTTTCAAAATCAGCAAATACAAACTAGGTTCTCAAATGTAGTCATATCAAAGATTTTATAATGTTAGAATCAGTAACGAACTGCAATTGCATCTTTGTCAAGGTGTAATTGCAGTTGAAGTACAGTTTTCTGAGAGCATGATTGGAGTCATCCCCCTGAACTGTATAGACGAAAAGAATTCTACTGTGCTTCAAATGACAAAAATCGTAAGTCACATCCCTTACTGATATATTAAACCTCGAACAATAAGCAGAGAATTGCAGAAGATAGAAATACACAGTCGGGTGTTGTGAAAAAATCACATTTCAGCTCTTGCTCCAATTATGCAAAACTTAGCTTTCAGTGGTTTCGAAAACAAAGACATTGTATATCTGATTATTGGAAACGGGTAATGTGGTCGTATAAATCACGCTTCAACTTATTTTGCACAGATGGAAGACATCTAATTTGTCAAGAACCACAGGAAGCCATGAATCCATCTTACCTTATTTGCATTGTGCAAGGATCTAGTAGAGATATCATGATATAAGGTATTTTTTGTTGGCATTTAATTGGTATCAGAGAATTCCAAGAGGATAAACAAACAGTTATGAGATATCTGAATTCATTATTCATTGGCAAATAAAGTGCATCCCTAAATGTTGCATTTATACTCTAAGGTTGGCAGATATTTTGTGGATGATACACCAGCTATACATAGTGTGAGAAGTATTCAAAATTGGTTCGATGAACATCAGTCTGACTTCCAACACATTCCCTGATCACCGCAAAGTCTGGTTCTTAACCCCATAGAAAATATTTGAGAGTTTGTGGAAGAATACATCCGACTGCTCTTTCCTCTTCTATTTAATTAGCAAAATATAAAAGGCTACATAGCTAATGCATGCATGGTATTCGCTGGATGTAAATTCACTGCAGAAACATGTGAATGTTGCCCATATAATAGCTGTTATGCGTTGCCAAAAGTTAATCCAAAAATTTTGATCATGGGCGTCTAATTCATTGGCCAATGATATATGTAGTTAATTTGTAGTATATGTAGTTAATTTACAATTTTCAATTGTTAGAAATGTTGTTATTCTTTCCTATTTGTCAGTATTTTACACTTTACATGTCGTTCCAAAAAAAAAAAAAAAAAAACAAGAAATATAATTGCATTAAATGGGATATAAATTTTTCGTTAAGGACTTTTGAATAAGATAAACTAACATTCAAACAAATTTAAATTGTTGTTATTAAGTTAGTGAGAAACGAAAATTGAATTCTCAAAATGTTAAGCATTATTTAAATATGATAGACAAATGATAATGTCTAAAAATGATATACATAAAAAAATATTCATGACATACTAAATACTTACTCTTCTGATGCAATTATTCCACAAACACCACTGCAATATGTTGTCCCTTCATTCTGTCCAAGTCCAGGATTGCATCCACCGCATTCTATGTAGAAAATCATATCATGAATTTTAAATAACTTCTGTTTTTGGTTCTTTCTTTATTCTTTATTACAATTAGAAACAATGAATTTAGGTGACCCAAGACAATGGAACTAGAAAAAAATTGGGCTTGGAGCATGGTACAAAATGCAACAATGCAGAAGTGCCCCACATATCTGACAAGCTCAAGAAGAAGAAGAACAATGAATTAATAAAACATCTTACCAGTTCTTCTAACGTATGCTTTGAATCCTCTGCCCAAAGGAACTAGTGGATCTTGGTTACAAGTGGTCAAGGTAATGTTGACAGTCGTTTGGGACCCTTCAGAAGCATAGTAGGGTGGACTCTTTTGTCTCCTGATGACCACTGTCTCCCTTGCGTTCTCTTCTTCAGCACGCACGGTCACCACACTTCTACATTCTGGCATGGCATTGTATGAACCGTAATGCACCACGTCGTAATCAGGAAAGACCAATTCCATTGTTTCTCCCTCGGGTATTTTTACCGACCACGTATAACGATGAAAGGCAGGAGGATACGATTTTATTTCATATCCTGGTGTAGTCAATGTGATCGGTGCATTGAATACTCCCATAAAGATATCTATATTTTTAATTAAGGAAAAAAAAAGATTTCAAAAATTTTAAACAAAATAATTTTTAACAAAAGTATAGAATTAGATACATTTACAAAGAATCAAATTTATGATGGATATTAAGTATTTTCTTGAATGAATCTTATCTAAAATTAAAAGGAAAACGTATCATATTTTTGCCATTTTACTTTAATTAAAAATGCCAAATTTTTAAATATTCTACCAGCTTAAAATTTTGATTTACGAATATTATATTTGTTGCTAATTTTCTTGATTTTAGAAGGAATTACATAATTTTACAGAAATTGTGTCATTTTTTTTATTTTGAATTATTATATTGAATTTTTTGTTTATCTAGATAGTAGTTTGGGATTTTTATCTTTGTAAACGTATTATTGAAAAATGATATTACATAAAACGCATTATTTGCCTTTGAATATTTAGAAGGAAATTGTTTTGTAGCCTTAAAATTTTCATTTAACTAAAATATTTTAATAATAATAGGCCAATGCTATTTAAATGCTATATTCACGAGTACCAAGAAAAAAGGAAGTGATATTTATTATATTTATTTATTTTAAATTGGAATTTATAGAAATTTAAAAAAATTCCATCCTTAGTTTATTCCTTTTTGCTCGATATGTTAGCAGTCTGAATTACCTCTATGACCTGCTGCTCTACAAATGAGAGGACCTAATATATGTTGACCAGCTTCATTTGATTCTCCTGTATCACCGAATCGTAATTGTAGCACAGGAAGTCGACTTGAATCTAAGAGCAAACCAGAATCTTCCATCCACTTCCACTTGTTATCGTCATCGCAATTACATGTGCTGTTTTTATTGGTAGGATAACAATATGGATGACATCCACAACTTCTACTGTCTGTCTCAGCTCCACCCCAGTAATATTGGTCCTTCCAGTTTCTTCCCACCCACCTGTAAGTTCAAATTAAAAGGCATAATTGCTTAAATTATTAAATTGCTACACTTATCACAAAAATTTTACTACATAAAATTTTAATGCTTCAATTCTGTTTCATACTCATGAAAAACAAAAATACTGTGTGTTTAAATGTCTATCTTTTTATGGGAAAATTTACTGAAATCATTAATTTTGTCTTATTTGTTGTTGTTACTTACGACACGTGATCCCGTGTGGATACCGAATGAAGTCAGATACAGCGTCTTCTGTTTTTAAACTTCTGTTCTTATCTAGTCCATATAAAGACAAATAATCACCGTTATCAAATGAAACGAATGATACTGTGTATAGGTATCTGCAGTCAATTTGCTTTGAAGATTAAACATTTTTTTCAGCTAGATTTACTAACAAACTGTAAATCGAAACCACATTTTAGTTTTAATGGCACTCAATATAAATGAAAATATATAGTATTTAGTATCGTTTCCATATCTTACTGTGTTATATGGTGTTATATGGCATCACTCATGAATATTTGAAACCACCAGTTAGCAGAGAAAGTTGATTGGAATTTTCTTCACCAAAAATGCACCTAAACAGTGTATTTCATTGACATTTAAGTGTAAATGCAGTATATAAAACTAAATCAATATAACTTACCAACTATTTAATCTTGGAGGGTACCAAAATCCAAACATTGATCCTTTGCATGCCCATTTTATGTACTGCTGACAAGAAAAGGACAAATCAATCAAGGCCATCAAATGTGCTTCCGAAACTCCAGTGTATGTAATATTGCGCACATAAGATCCAGGCGGTTCAAAATCTCGAACATCAGTAGGACGCTCAGCATCATGATGGACAACTGTTAAAACCTTTCAATATGAATAAAATTTTAAGTTCTAAGTTCAAATTTACATACCTGAATTTTCTTGACTTATTCAGATCTTAATAGATTACTTTGACTTTTACATTGCAACAGTATTAAAGTAATTTATTTGTAAATTCGAAGATTTTTTGAAAATTCAAATTTGCATATGCGTAGATAAAGTGTGCTTTACTAAATTAGTAAATAAAACTTAAGTAGCAAAATTTAATTAATTTAATAGAAAATTTTCCCCATCGTCACTAGTTAATAATTAATTCATTTCTTGAGAGTTTTGAAGCTCATAATATAGAAATGTGTTGAAAAAATTGGAATAAAATGAAGGTTTTCTTATATCTGTGTCAAATTTATTCAGCAAAAATTTATTCTTAATACAAAAGACAAAACAAATCCCCATAAAGATATAGAGCAGTGTATCCCAACGTGGGGCCCACGCCCCACAGGGGGGCAATCCGAAAATGTACTAGAGACGAGTTTAACCCTTTCGCTTCGGGCCATTTAAATGCAATACCAAATTCAACGAAAAAAGCAAATTCTTAAATAATTACGGTAAATAATTATTGGGTATAATTTCGCTTGACGAGATCAAAATATCAACTGGGTGTTTGGTGTCGTCAAGTTAACTTCCCTACGGCAGACAGCAGGCTCCACGGGGAATCGTGGACGTTTTAAAATCTCGGTAAACAACGCAGTTGTTCGCACTTGAATGGTCCATCGCAATGTATGTAGTGTTCACAGAATTCAGTTGGTGTTAATTTGAAATAAGTGTCCGTCAAAACTGTTGCAAAAACACGGTTATTTAATAAATATATAAATTGTATAGATAAAATTGGTAAGTATTTGATTTTATTTTTATTTATTTTAGGAACATAACTTTCCAGAAAATTTTGTCAAATGGAAAAAATATATTATTTTGCGTTGGCAGTGTAGTAAATGTGTTATATACATTTAAATAAATATGTATTTTTTAGTATACGTTTACTCTGTCACATTAAATTAATTTTAACACATACTTTAATTTTAGTTTTTAATCGATCTTATATTTATTTCTTATATAGTAAAAATTCCCCCATAGTAAAATGAGTGGTGCAAGCAAGAAAAAAACTCTACAATATTCGGAGGAGTATTTAAAATTTGAGTTCATACCCTCTATCCACGATGAGCGGATTCCTTTTTGTCTTTTATGCCAGCAATGCTTGACCAACGAATCAATGAAACGAGGTCGTCTTGAGACGCATTTAAAGGCGAAACATAGTGCTCATATTAATTCAGATTTGAATTACTTCAATACTTTAAAGAAACATTTTGAAAAGAAAACAACATTAAAGTCTCTATTTACTGCTCATACTTCAACTAATAATCGTGTTCTTGGGCTAGTTATCAAATTTCTTTATTCATCGCTAAAACTGGAAAAAATCACACACACATACTATAGGAGAGAATTTAATAAAACCGTCAATATCAGCATTTCTTAAAATGGTTATTGAAAAAGATAACAAAGATGTAAAAGCTATGCCACTCAGTAACAATACTGTTAGCAGAAGAATAGACGAAATGAGTGAAGATGTTGAAAAACAACTTGTTGAAAAATTGAAAACTAGAAATTTCTCAGTGCAAATGGATGAATCAACTTTGAGAGACAGTGAGGCAGTATTGATATCTTACGTAAGATACATTGATAAAGGACATTTTGCTGAAGAAATGTTGTTCTGTAAAAGATTAGAAAGCACCACTACTTCTAAAGATATATATAATATGCTAAAAAACTACTTATATGTCAATGATATAACAATGAAAAATATATCATCTTGTGCTGCAGATGGTGCTCCTAATATGATGGGCAAGAAAGTTGGCTGCTTATAATTGATGAAAGATGCGAATCCAGAAATGATTCTTGTGCATTGTGTTATTCATAGGGAAAACTTGGTAGCTAAAAACATATCACCTGTTCTAAAGGAAGTACTACATTCAGTTATAAAGTGTCTTAATACTATTAAAGTTAATGCCAAATGTGAACGTCTCTTCAAGCTATTTTGTGAAAAACAAAATGAGGATCATGTTAGACTTTTACTTCATACTGAAGTAAGATGGCTATCTAAAAGGAACTGCTTGAAAAGATTTATGGAACTGTTTGATACTCTTAGTGATTTTTTAAGTGACAAACCTGAAATTAAGCATCTATTAACAATCGATGGTAAAGGGTTTGTGAGTTATTTAGCCGATATCTTTGAAAAACTAAATAAATTAAATAAACAACTTCATGTAACAAATAAAACTGTTGTCGATGCAAAAGCGAAGATATTTGGTTTCAATACTCATGTTGAGTTATGTCAGAAACATATTAGCAACAAAAACTTTCAACAGTTTCATTGGCTCCAAAAATGTGAAGTAACTGATACCGCATTACTTGTTATTGTCAATCATCTGAATATTCTATCGGCTGATTTAAAAGAAAGATTTTCTGATTTGCAACAAATTGATTTTCCAATATGGATGATGCAACCAATGTTAGTGGATTTGTATGATAAATCAAATATGGAGTATCAAGAACTTGCAGAATTACAAAATGATGAGTCAGTTAAAACTTTATTTAATATAAAAGGAGTTATGGCATGGCTTTGTGAGGAAACAGAGATCAAATACCCAAATTCAACGAAATGTGCAAGAAAACTATTGCTACCGTTTCCATCTTCATATTTAGCTAAATGTGGATTTAGTGCTGTAAATGATTTACTGGTAAAAAAAAAAAAAGAAATCGGCTTTATATAACACAACGTGGAGACTTGAGACTGATGCTAACCAAATTGGAACATAATATAAAATATTTGTGGAGCAAGTATCAAGCGCAAGGATCTCACTAAATTAAAATAATAAATTAATATAGAAAAATCTTTATTAAAATTATTTGAAATTTGAATGTCAGTTTTTGATTATATGTTTTGAAAATCTACATACTGTGTTTCGTTAACAATTTCCTTGTGATTTGTTCCTAACACCTATCATTTAAGTTTCTTAAGTGAACAATATTCAATTTCTTAATAATAAAAATTATGTATGTTACATGGGGGGGCATAGGAATTTTGGAAAGGCTAAAGTGGGGCATGGCACAAAAAAGGTTGGGAAACACTGATATAGAGGATTAGGATAAGTTTTCATAAATGTAGTATAAATGTAGTATACTTACTCAAAAGAAGTCACACCAGGCAAGAAAAGAAAATTCTGTCAGGTTCTATTTTTGATGAAGAAAATTATGAATTTCCCGTTAGATATGGTTAATTTTATCTAATTTAATTAAACTTATTAATCTATGATTACAAAATATACACTTCAAGGGCCAAAATAAAACATCAAAAAGTTTTAAATTATTGAAACATAGCATAATTCAAATTAATAACAATTAATTATACAATTTGGATTCCTAAGTTTTCACTTGTAAATAAAGAGCCATGATAGGGAACTAGCGTTTTTCCTTTGCTTCATAAATTGACCTTTAAGAGAGTTTTATTAATTTTTTACTGCAAAGGTTTTTTACTCAGGGGTCCTTTAAAGAAGTAGTGGGCGTTAGGAAGACCGTGATAAACCGGTAAATCACAAAAACATTTTGCTGTGATCATCGATGATAATTTTTATAAATCGCATATCTAATAAAATTCATCATAATCGTCATTGAAGGTGATCGCGAGACCAAAAAAGGTGAAATGTAACCAGTGACCGTATCCCTGTTTTATAGTGCATGGAAAATAATTAAAAATGTAAAAGAATTATTTTCCATGCACTTAATTTAATTAATTTAGAATTATTTTCCATGCACTTTGTAAAAGAATCATCAAAGGCTAAGTCCTTTGAAAGTTGAATTTTAGGAAGATTATGTCCTTTTGATCCTATAGTCGAAACTTTGAATATTTTAATCTCGAATTGAATACGTAATGAGTGATCAAGTATTGCTTTAAATATATATGACCAGGTTTAAATACATAAAAAAATTTTGGATTATCATATACTGATATCAACAGTAGGAATCAATATCATCAAAGTCTGATTAGTATTAACAGATGATTAAACATAAATCTTTAATTTTAGACCTTTATTTTTTTACATTCAAAATTAAAAGGATTCTATACCATCTATTAGAGTTAACTAGCTTATTAGGATGCCCCTTTGATTCTCGCCAAGTTGTGATAGCAATTGATCGCCAAGCTGGTCAAAACCAACTCGTGTTCCGATTGGTTTAGATCCAGTCGAGGCTCTGATCGGTTACCTGTTTGCACTGCAATTGGCGAGAACAAAAATGGTGCCAAAAATCACCAAGTTTGCCAAAGGGTATCCTAAAGTATAGTTTTACCTTAATTAATGTTTATCATTATGTTATACTAAAGAATCATTCAACTCCATTAAGGTATTTCTGACTTCATTAAGATTCAGGTTGGTGGAATACATCCAAGATTCAGTGGATTTTCATTTTTCAGTGTCCCTTATCAAAACAAAGAAGTTATTTTATTCCAATAAATGTTTTATTTCGATCAAACTTAAGTACTTACTTGATGTGGGTCTCTTTCATCCCCCATGTCACACTCCACCCAAATAGGCTGCAGAGGCCCTTCTCCATCAACATCTATCTGGTACCTGCCTGATTGCCTGATATTTTGATAATTCCAAATGTCCCTACAATTGCGCTCTTGTAGAAATTGTTTTGAGTACAAAGGTACCACTAAAAAGCATAAAAATTTAAGCATTTTTTAACAATATGTAATCCTATTGATAATAACTATATATTTCAAATATAAACTTTGATGAAAGTTTTAGTTTTATGATAATCATTTTAGTCCCATTTTCATTATTAAATTAAGTGGTTTTACTCTAAATTTTAGTAAAGTATTTCACTACGCTACTGAGGTTCATGGTAAATGTTTATAAAACAAATATTAAAACATTGCAAAATGCATTGTTTATGGATTTAAAATCATCATATCAGTTAGTAACATATAAAATGATCATTTCTTTTTAAAAAACTTAAATTGCTAAAAATGTAACATATATATTTGATTATTAGATCAAATTAACTGCTTTACATTGAATTATAGTAAGTTTATTCATATTAGAATAACAAAGCCTGAAATTTACTTACATTTATACTTTGATATTTTAAATTATTTTTCATTTAAATGTAATGTTTCTTACTGAGTAATATTGTTCCATTGGTCTGTTGATCCTTTTTATCAACTATTTTTTAGAATATTTTTTTTTCTACTGGCAGGCACTTAGGTGATTAACCCTTCGCCACAACAATACCAGAAACCGCTACTCATTTAACCACCGGTGAGCACCTGTGAACCAAGTTACGGAGGCGAGCAGCACTACCCACGTCACACCACCAAAAAACTCGTTTATAGGAAGGCCACATTCATCCATCATCTAAGGAAAGAACAAGAAACACTTAGAGAAAAAGTACATCCATGCCCAATCCGAGATTCGAACCCAGGTCTTCTCCATCCGTAGTCAGGTACGCTAACCACAAAACAAGTTGGGCGGCTCTTTAAAATCTAACTTTAATATATTTATCCACGAGATTCCATATTTGATTATATGAATTTTTGTTCTAAAGTTTGTTGAAATTTAAAAATATCAATAAACTAGTAACAAAAGGCATACGTTAAAGCATTTAAGCTTCTCAAAATTATTTATAAAATTGTATATATTTTAACAATTGTTGTAGAAAATAAATGTTTATAGATGATAAGTTAAAAAAGTATTCAATATGATCTTACGATACTAAGGTCTAAGTTTGATCCAAGAAATATTTTCAATTTAATGAGGATATAATATTAAATGCTAGAAAATTCAGGTGTATCGCTTATTATTTTTCAACTTTAACCCTTAATATTATAAACAAGATCAATCTTATCTGAGAATGGTTTTAATTATGAAAATACATATAATATATGAAATTAAACACTTTATATAATCTCTAAATAGTTATTTTGACTTCATATTTTTTAACGTAAAAAATTACTATTAATTTAAATTAGTCATTAGTTGAAATTAATTAATAATTTGCTGCCCACTCTGTCTAATGGTCATCTTGCCTAACAGCGGATAGCATGGTCCTGTGTTCGAATCTAGGTTCAGGCATGGATGTACATTCTTTCTCCCCTGTCTTTGTACTTTCCTTGTATTAATGGTTGCCTACTTTATAAAAGGGTACCTGTTTGTACTGAGGAAGTCGGACTCCACACCAAAATATGATTCAGTTGAAAAATTGGAGCAGCGCACACCAAATTGCCAACCTTGCAATTCAACAAAAAAAATTCCAATTTTTGAAAAATAATTAGAATAAAATATGAAGCGTTAGAACATTTCTAACCCCTAAATATGCTTTTGCAATATTAGATCTTAAGTAAGAAGAAAACAATTGATAAGAGGTAGAAAAATCAAGACGCAAAATGTGTGATGTCACAAAGTGCTGACTGATTTTAATTAACGATTGTCAATTGAAACTTTTGATTTTTTTTATTTAAAATGGAAGTATTTCTAATAATCAATAAGATTTAATGCTCTTGTTGAAAAAAAATAATTGCACTCTTGTAAATATTCTTGCTAAAGCGATATATCATTATTAATAAAATTTATACATTTAAAGAATATTTCTGAGAGAAAACTTGAAATTTACTAAAAATAACTTGATGTCAAACAACAACTTGATAAATAATTTGATGTCAACAAACGTAACAAAACAAGTCAGTATATAAAGATAACAAAAACATGTTAGAATATAAAGATAACAAAACATATCATAAATATATCATACCTATTCCCAATATTACGTGAAAGGACAAACCGTAATTCAAATAAAACTTCATAATTCACACTTGACTTCTTCCTGGAATGAAATATGGGATCAGAATCTTGATAATAACAAGCTCAATAACAATGAATTAAATAACATTTTATACTATCTTAAATATTACACTACTCTACCAATATTATCTTAAATATTATATAAATTTTAAACATGATATTACATACATGTTTTGGAATTTCAGCATTTTTACAACTCGTGTGAGTTTGAAATGCATGCATTATTGACTAAATTATCATTTTATCAAATTTTAATTGCAATGCATTAAAAAATAAATTTATTAAAACAAAACTAAATATGTCAATCACATATTGACTTTCCAAATTTTATGCAGAAATGTTTTGGAATTAAACTACAGACAAACCTGATTTTATTAATATTTTGAAAAATTATATATTTTGATAAGTTACTATATTTTGATAAATATCAAAGAATGTCATCAGTTTTATATATATCGTAACTGAGAATTTAAGTTTAATCTAACGTTTCTCATTTTAAAATTTTATTTTGAGTTATGGTAAATGGTTGAATTTTACAAAAGATTGCAATTTTCTTAAATTACAGGATTTTTTAATAATATAAATTAAATTCCAAACAAGAATCGGGAATTATTTTGAAAATTTTTGAATAAAGTTTGGGGTGGAAAATTCTTAAATTACTGTGTTCAGACAATTCTAATGTCTCTTTTTTAAATAATCCCAAAATTATTTTATATTATTTAAGTATTGAAGTACTTTTACATTTGTTTTTTATATAGCATAAAGAAACTGCTGTCAAACTCAATGTAAATTAAAATTCTCTAATGTAAAATGTAATAAAATATATAATTTATTCTCAAGAAAGTATCATTACTTTTGCAGGTATCTTATATAAGTACAAGATTTTCTCACAACAAATCCAAGATTCTTCTATGAAACTCCTATACTTATAAATTTATAAGAAAAAGGAGTATAAAGTATATTATTCTTTAGCATTTAAGTCTTGGAAGTCTCTTAATATCACAATAAATTTCCTAAGATGTGTGATTTCTTCTCTATAACTTTTTCTTTCAATAAATTTACCGTAATATAATCAGATGTTGCTCTACCAATATTACAATATAATTTAGGTAGATTTGTGAATTGCTTTACCAGCATAACTATTTATGTAGCGAGTTTAAATTTGGAATTTAGTATGAAGACATTGCTGAGAGATTTTAAATGTTATGTAATCATGTACTAGTTTTAGTTTTTGAAATCTATTTGTTTTATATGATAATGAGTAATTTTTTTCCTAACCATCTTACAAAAGATAACTATTTGGTTTTTTTATAACTATTTGGACCCAATGTGAAATTGTACCTATTGAAAA
>JAPDSC010161947.1:101783-122787 GCA_026290005.1 Latrodectus geometricus | reverse complement strand
AGATTTTATTAACCAACAAAGTTGAATCCCATTGAAATTTCTAAAAATTATTCTGTGAGAGCTTTCAACATATATGATGTTATATTTCCTGCTATAATCTTTCAAAATTGTCAGAATTTGAATAGTACACATAACTAATTGCAAATTATTTGAAAGAAGGCATGCAGGAGTCACTTGTCAAGTTCGTCTCTGGATGTACCATGGGTAAATGACTATTGGGTTGCTATGTATAAAACTAATTGATTGCCCGGAAAGTTCGAGCCGATTTTCGGTAGGTAGTGCGAGATACCTGACTGAATGTATCACAATTATTGAAAACAAATGACATGTTTACATATTCTAAAAGAGATAATTTCAGCCATGTTTGGAAAAAGGTTTGGTTACGATTCGTTAGTTTTTATCAGTTTTGTACGACTTAGAATATAGTGGCAAATTAAGTGCATTATAAGCATTTAATGCTTTTCTTTTTCCGAAAGGGCAAAAATGCCACACAAATGGCGAATAAGATATGCTGTGTTTATAGCGAGATGCTGGATGAAGGATTTCCCTTAATGGGAGAAATTTCGACTCTTTGGATGAGATCAAAATTCATTTGGACAAATTTTTTGCCAAGAAATCTGAGAGGTTCTGGAAGGACGGAATTCTCAAGCTACACAAAAAATGTTGAAAGGTTGTGGAGCAGAATGCTACCTATATAATTTAATAAATATATGTCAATATTTAAATGAGTGTCATTTTTAAGGTCCTAAAATATCGTTACGAACTTTACGGACAACTCAATATCAATTTTTTTATATGTTAGACATGTGGTTATCACAGTTTCAGATTAGATTCCTTTAATTTTACATTTAAAAATAAAAAATATTTTAAGATAATCTTATTTAAACCTGAATATCTAATTATAGTCATATTTTATATTTTGTAATGAATCAATTCATAAAATTTTACTATTATTTTAAAAATCACAAGTAAATTATATTTTATCTGAAACAATTACCCATTTTAATTAAATACTTTCAATTATCACGCTTAAAATTAAGTTTACTATTTTTTAATTATAATTAGCAATTACATGTTTTAATGTTTGCTAAATCAGAAAAAATATTTCTCTCACACTTATTCTTTCTTTTCCGGTAAAAAAAATAATGTATAGATAACTTTATGAATTAGTAATTTGAAATCTCTCTTTTGTAAGCCTTGAAAATCTTCCGTTTTTAAACTTTATATTCTATAAACTATTGATAAACGAAATACGACTTTAGTGACGTAATTATTTTGTGTTTATAATAAAAAAGGGTTTATTGAATGCAATGAATATTTTGCTTAAAAAGCTCATATATTTTTTGAATGTCAGCATAATATTACAAAATATTAATAATGATAAATATTTCATTATAAAGAGGGAATTTACAAAAATCTTTCTACATAATTAATGAGCATTTTCGTTGAATTATATTTCTCAAATTAATGAAAAAGATACTTAATATTTTTGAAATGGAAAATATAGAGTCACATTTATATAAAACTTATGTACATTATACTCTATTATATACATTTTACATATATAAAAAAAATCATAGGAGAGCTTGTTCATTAAAATATAAAAAATTATAAAAATGTTTTTAAGTGAGATAGATATGATTACTTTAGAATAAATCAACCTAATCTAATGTTTGTATTAAGCAATATATAATTATCTGTGAAGGAATAAATAACATTTAAAAAACTTAATACAATATGTGTAAAACAATATATATAAGGCAGTTTGTGTGTGTGTGTGTGTGTGTGTGTGTGTGTGTGTGTGTGTGTGTGTGTGTGTGTGTGTGTGTGTGTGTGTGTGTGTGTGTGTGTGTGTGTGTGTGTGTGTGTGTGTGTGTGTGTGTGTGTGTGTGCATATCATATACAGAATTTCTTGAAAAAAATAAAGTGTGCGGGAATTACTAATAAGAATATCATAACTGTTTTCTTAATAGTACAATAAATTCTACTTTATTTTTCAATAATCGAGATTGATTTTTATTATAATTAGAAAATCAAACTAATAAAACTAATTATATTCATTATCAAATTAATAAAACTAATTTCTAATTATTAATTAGAAAATCAAATGAATAAAAATAAAAACCAAATAAAGCTAAAAGAATTATAATTTTAGATAATACAGTTACTCTAGGTGGGAATTCCTTGCAAAATGAGAAACATAACTATTTGTTAAAGCATTACTTTAAAAAAAACATTTACTTTAAAGCAGAATTAGACATACTTTTCAAAGACTATTTATATTTTTCTTCATTATTTTAAGTTAGTATATGAAATGAAATTATTAAAGAAAGTTAACATACCCATTATTGAAATTGTATCGGAAATGTTGCTAATAATCCATGTGTTGTCTTGATTTATAATAAACAAATCCGCATGCACAATCAAAAAATTTCATTTAAACTTTGATTCTTCTAGATTTTACGAAACTTTCAAAATTTTAGTCTCCGAAAAACTACTTTGAACATTTTTATTTGTAGGCAATGAACAAAAATAAATGTGAAATCCTGGAGTGAAATAATGTAATGAACAATTCTACTTTTAACTGCCGACTGCTTCAATTGAAGAAAAAAATGTGTATTTCCTTTATCTGAACTTTCGCAGATCAAGTGTCACAATACTTGATCACCGATAAGGACTGATTACGACTGCTACCGTGGAGCACAACTTATTGCAGATATTCTATTCAAGAGAAAGCAGGCCTTAGGTAAATTTCTGGGGGGTTGAAATCTATCTACTGATAAAGAAAAGATTGCTTAATCTATTGATTTATGGCCAGTTCATTGAACACTGCTTTCAGAACACAAATAGAATCAATCGTCAATATTTTACGGTAATTTCCGGGATGGGTATTGAAACTCTGGATTTATTTGCTAACAGAATCAAAGATGAAGAGCTGATGCATTGTTATTTTTTTTTTTTTGTCTGATTTGATTTTTTTATAAACTTAATATGTATGGGTTTATTGAATAATATGTTAAAACAGATTCTGCAAAAAAATGTTTTAAGAATTCCCTAAAAAATTCAAGTTTTATTTAAGGCTTTATATTTTTAATATATATCTTAAGCTATTTCATTAAAAAATTTGTCAAGAAATGTACTATGTATTTCATTTTTGTGCAATTTTTTTATTTTATAATTTAAATAAGAAAATTTCGATGAAATACCTAGGGCAAGAATATTTATCAAAGAGTTTATCCTCAGCATTTTTAGAAATTAATTTTCCTTTCCTAGTATAAGCATTTATATTAGGTTGGGGAAAAAGAAATCCATTATTTTTACGTAACTTCTTTCAGATTCGCTTTGTAAAAAGTTTTAAAATAGTTTTCATGTAGATATTTAGGTCTTGTGCGAAGCTACTACTGCTGACATGCTTTCAAGTTTGATAATTTTTGATATTTTACAGACAGTCTCAACGATGTTGTATCCATGCGAGGTGCATCTTTAGCATCCAAATATCCAAACGAAGTCGACAAAACCAAACTTGTGCGTAACTGATTGTTACAGTCATATATAGGACGATAAACACCTTTCACAATTTTAGCCACCTGGTTAGCATTTTCGCCATTATAAAAGAAAAACTAAAATGTATCGAATTTTCTGTTTGTTGTCTTCTATTTTTAAAACCTTGTACTCATAACTGAATTAATCAAACAAAAAACCGCAAGAGAATATTTTAGTGTCAAATGTCACCTTTCCAATGAGCATAAATTTGAAATTGTTTGATAGATACCTCACGAGATAGCGATCACTACAGACGTCTACCGAAAAAATAAGGGATAACTTTTTCCCCAACCTAATATTTTAAATACAATATGGTTTATGACAAATGACACATTATACATAGTCATTATAAAGCTTTTCCATAAAAGTTATAAATATTTTTAGGAACAGTAAATTAAAAATAACGCAAAAAATGGTATATTTATAATTAATATAAAATATTTTAAGGAAAAAAAGTTTTACTAAAACTCCCTTCTGAATGCTTTATTTTCACATTCAATTAATCATTCCAAATTTAATCTTCGATTGATAAAATTTGGAAATAAAAATTTTCAATTTATTGTCTAACGCCTGTCCAAAAGAAAGACGAAATGTGAATTGTTACTTGAAAACTACCTATCAAATACAGAAATATAAAGTCATGATTGATACTAAATATTAGCAATCTAAGTGATTGCGAAGCAAAAGAGCTATTTATTAATGAAAGATGAGTTTGAAATACTAGGTAAACAAGAAAGTTATATTCGTTTTCACGTTGCCACTGAATGAAGTGAGAATAAGTATGCAAATTAGTGTATGACGTGGTTGAGACACTGGTCAGTCGAGAGTGGGAAAATCAGTCGTAATAAAAGCAGGTTCATCGCGTACATTCATCAATAATAACTCGTACAGTAGTGAAAAGGAATGAATGTGTCGAAGGTGCTCATTCGGCGTTGTTTGCTGTACGACTTCAAAGTGGGCTTATAAGCTTCTACATTAGGTCTCCGAATATGTCAAGCGTTTGGAATTAGTGCTGTGAATGAACTTACAGCAAGACATTGTTTCACAAATTCAGGTCAAAAGATTTGTTCTTATGTGATGAAGCTCGCAGTGGACGATCACAGATCTTGGATGACGAAGCCCTGCAGGCAGTCATTGAGAAGGACAGTAGTCAAACGTGTGAGAAACTTGCCAGACAATTTAAAGTTTCTGGTACATAAGCAGTGGAAATAAAGTTTCACTGATTAAACTTCATCTGTACTGCTTAAGTGAGACATGCAGGCTGAGCAAGTTGGTTCCTCACACGCTGTTGGAAGTCCATAAGCAACAACGTGTGACAGCCTGTTTATCGTTGCATTCTCGCCACCGTAGAAATCCATTTTCAATCGAGTGCTGACCAGTAACAAAAAGTAGGTTGTCACCCTAGGATACTGTCCCACGCTGCTCGTATATAAACGTTTACTTTAAAGAATACAAAATAGGTTTTAGTAACGGTTTCCTGATTATAGTTACCAATTCTTAAAATGGAAAAATAATTATGCAAATTGAATCTAAATCAAAAAAGAACTAATCTTAATTTACAGAAAAAATACAGAATTTCATAAAACTTTATTACATTTTAAAGGTATTGATTAGTAGAGCTGTCCCGCGCTCCCTGAAGAACATTCACGATATGTTTTTTAAAAGCTGTGTTTATATTTTCTTGATGTGAAAAGGACTTGGTCACATTACATTTAACTAATATAAAAGTATTGTAATGATATTTGGTTCTATAATAATGCTGAACTAATAAAATTCGATAAGTGTAAAGGTAATTAATCTTCCAAGTTTTAATGCTCATGATATTTCAGAACTCTTTCAGAATAGTTTTCATTTCTTATGTCCCACAGATTTTATTTTACTTGAAATTATCTGTTTATGTTTTATACTTGAAATTATTTGTTTAGATTTATGCACATACACTATAATTGATTCTGAAAAGAAAAGGCTGAATTTTTTTATTTGAAATTTTATTTAGAATCCATTGAAATTTCAGAATATATTCTATATCATACATTTCTATAAGTAACAATAAAGCATATTTTAAAGTAGCCACATCTCTTTTGATCCATGATTGAATTTCACTGGTCGGTCATAGTAAACCTTTCTTTTCAAGCGTCTTTTTTTCACGTTCTGTAATATCCATTCTCCTATTAAGACTGTTGTCTCGATGACGTCACATATAGCAACCAATGAAATGCCAAGCCACAAGCCTAAATAACCACCAATGTAGGAAAATAGTGACACGCTCTGTAAGTAAAAATTACAGGCATTAACACAAACATACGCTGACTAATTTTACTTACATTTTATAAAATAAAAATTTATTTGTGAATAAACAATTTATATAATTTATTTAAAAGTAAAAAAGTCATGAATATTTTTATTATTTTGTTCATTAATATAGAAATTTCTTATCGCTTTTGAATAAATCAATGTATTCAATTTTCAACATTACCTCATATTTAGGAGAATAAACAAATTTAACGATCACCATTCTGTTGAAAGCAAACGTTATCATAGAGCGACATCTGCAACAAAGATTCAACTATCAACTAATTTTTAAAATATCAACAAAAACTCAACTTATAATAATACTACTCAAAATATATATGTACCATTTAAAATATGCGAATTCCCTGATATATATAAACTTTATCTTTTCTGTTATATAAATAGTAAAATTTATTTTTCAGTCAATGTAACCAATTTTTTTTCTAAAATGTTTGGATTCGTAATTAAAACTTGGATTTCAGAGAGTTTAAATTACATCGAATTTTATAAAAAAAATATTTAAATCATCCAGCTTTATGAAGAAACAGTACATGATTTTCCAAAAGAGTAAAACTGAATTATATTTGAATAAAAATTTTCCTCTTTATCCATTAACACTTTTATTTCATATCTTTTATCTAATCATATTTCCTTTCTGTTTCACGCATTATGCTATTAACCTGAATATTTGCTATCTAGGTATTTTAATTTTATTTATTTGTCCGTGCGAAACAACTTAAAAGAGAATTTCAAAAGTTATAGGTGCAACTTATATATGATATCGGTGAAAACTTGATAAAAAAAAATAATAAGCACTTGAAATATGTAAATGCTACTTCAGAATAATGTGTTTCATTTACGACATAAAGTACATAAATGTGTAATGCCACTGTGTTCATGTTTTTATACATAAAATTTGTTTGACAATGATCATTTTTTTATATCTCAATATATGACTAATTTCAATACTTACTCTTTATTTCTAGGTGCAGCATTCTGTCAGGAAAGAAAAAAAAACTTCATTATTTATGATAATGTCTTAAAAATAAAAAAAAATTCTGTTAAATCATTAAAAAGTATAGATTTATGATTGTTTTTAACAGTTAATTTTGATTAATAATTATTTCAGATAGAATGAAGGTATTTAAAGATTTTTAATATATATTTGAAGAATAGATAGATATTTATAAAATATTATAAAAATGCTTATATCACAACCACCTTTAACATGAATTAAATTTTCCAGTATTATTATTTTGTTATTATTATAGCATGATACTCCTAATATAAAATGAAAAATTATCTATGACTTTTCTCATTTTACATTAAATACACAATTTAATAAGATTATTTCTGAAAGTCCAATGATAGGTTTACCATTATTGGTGATTATAATATAATTTTTTATACATTGAATAAACTTCAGTTGATTATAACTGCTTTTTTATATTAATTTAGTAATATTTTAAGTAGAATTTTAAAAGATTTGTAGGTGAAAATGGGCTTTAGGTTCCCTACTTGGTGCGTTTTCAAAGTCGCCGATGCCATGGTGAAAATTCTACCGATATTTCAAAGTGAAACTTAGTTAGTGACCAATGAAAAGGTTAAAACAAAAGAGTAATTAATGAGCATGCATGAAAAAACGCATCAAATTCGCGAGTTGGCGAAGTAGGGGACCTAAAGCGCAATTTAACCGGTTTGAAAATTTCATGGGAAAAATTATCAATAATTTGTTAGTTTTATATTTATTATTTAACAATAATGAGATTCAAAATTGTTTATAGCAATTTTTAGAACAGCCTTTTGAAACTTTTTTTTTTATGTTGTCATAATTTTCAAAATCTGCTTGATTGGAATCTGCTTGATGTAAGGAAATAGGTTAAGGGAAATTTTAAATCAGATTAAGTATTTGTTTTCTTTATATATCTAAAAAGACTAGAAGAATCAAAAAAACATGCAGGGGCTGCAGATTTGTGCAATTTTTTTTATTCACAAAATACTCAAAAAGTGAAATACAAATTTTTATTACTTTACGAGTAAGAAGAGGTAGTTCTTGAACATCAGTAGAAATATCTTCACCGCTAGATAAAAAAAAAAGTAATTCCATATTTATTTACATTCTTTCGCAATGAAAAAATATATTCCTTTAATTTAACCTCATAAAACTCTTCCCAAATTAAATTTTTAAAAATTATCCCATAAATGTAAATATAATAATTCATTTACTTACTAACAAGCTGGTGGACATCTCTTCTTACAATCTGTTAATAAATCTTTATCAATTCTTTCTAATAAAAAAAGGAAATTTACTCATTATATATTTTGTTTCAAAATTAACAAAAATAAAAAAATTTTTAACATCATCGTATGACTCGAAACCTTTATGTGTTTAAAAAGAAAACATCAATTTTGGTTCCAAAAAACGCAAGATCAATAATATAAGTATAGGAACATAAGCTTTTTCCAATCTCAGATTCGTGTTGATCATAGAAATCTGAATAGTAAAAAAGCCCCAGCCTTTTTTCTTATCCTAAATAAATTAGCTGCTATTTGTTTGAAATATCAAAAAGTTTAAATTTAACAATTTCAATTCCTAATAATTTTGAAAATGAAAACAAATTTCAATGAAAGAAATAACTCGCAAAAGTCATTCATCTTGAAAAATATTTTAAAATTATTTTACATTACTTTAAATTAATGGAATTTAGTTGATATTTACTCTACAATATATTCATTTATAATTTTATTTGTTTCATATATGTTGTTGTTTCTGATGACACTTGGCAACAGCTAGCCTGTCCGTCAGAGACTAGGCGAATGAAGTTAGAGAGCGTCTTCTGTTTTCTAATAGAACACCCTCATACGAAGGTGGAAGTACGACTTTTGGCTCATAGATGGCAGCACCATCTGAATATTCCAATTTAAAGATTGAAACCAGAGAAGACCCAAAGCCTGACTCCAACTAACCCTAGAAGCATTAATTTGAACATGGAGAACATTGACTGATTTTACGTGCCCCAGTCTCCCTTAGTGAACACGACGGATCTTCAGCTAAGCCGGGATTCGAACTCACCACCATTTGGTAACGAGAACGACTCCCTAACCAACCAGGCCACTACGGCCTCTGTTTCATATTTTGTGTACTTCATTCTATTCAAATTTTGGAGATTCTTTAAATGTAATAGAGCCAAAATCTGATCCCTAATAGTTCCGTAATTTAGTTTGGCCCATTAGAATCCACTACATCAAGTGTATTCCTTTGGTGTAGTACATTCTTTGTATTATGTTGTTGAATTACTCTTTATATTGTGTTTCATTTGTTGGGAGCCATACATTTTTAAACAAATATCAATGTATATGTTGTGCTTAAAGCACTCTATAACTTCTTTGTTTATATTATCCCTATATGTATTTTCTATGCACGCACATTTAGACGCATCTCTATATTATACACCTTTTCCAACATTACTCTCTTTCTCATATAATCATATTATGTTTCTAACAAATCAAATTTAATCTTTGATTGTCTTGTGCTCCAAAATCTCATCGGATAAGAAATAATTTTCAACAGGATTTTTTTACAAATGATTATGGAACTTCAAGGATATAATCTCATAAATAAAGTGATTGTATAAAGTGGTTTGAGGAATTGCCATATTGAAAATATTGCATATAAGATTACAAACATGAATACTAATTATTCACAATTTCACCAATAATCTCAAGATATTCTTCAAGATTTGTGGCAGTCAAGAAAGGTGAATAATTCAGATTATCTGAGAAATTTTTCCAAGAAGCAATATTATCTTGTAATCCAGCATTATTCAAAAAAATGTTAGCTTTTTAAGCAATCTTTTCTGTTAAACATGTTACCATCAAGAAACATGAAGACCGAAATAATTATCATTATTTGGTCATTATATATTTACCTCAACATCACTTTGTCAAATTTGAAGATAAAGTTATTATATTTACTGCGATTTTAACGCGAATTTCATTGATTTAAATAATACTGCATATTTTTACATCAATTGTTGCATCTTGTTAATAAAGCTTTTTCATTCTTTAAAATATCTTCTTTATTTATTTTGATCATTTTGGTAATAATAACTTTTATATTTAGATACTTCGTTTTAATAGTTCACAAAATTATCGCTTCCTGTTTTTAATTTTAATAAGCTAATGAAATTTCTAAGGAAAATATTGAAATGTTTTTTTTTCTTCTTATTTATCCACATATTTTTTTAATTAATTTATGCTTATTAAAATTATTCTTATATATACACACTTCCTAAAAGAGCAATATTTTGACTATTTTTAAAATTTACAGTTAGTTTTTAATTTTTACATTTAGTTTTTTATTTTCGCAAATTCTAAATTCTCAAATGGAAGAATAATATTCTGTAAAAAATATTTATTACTGGAAAAAAAACAGTGTTTCATAACATGAAATTATAATGTCGTCCTCTATAATATGAATAACAAGACAATGCTTCCTTCAATACTTCAGTAATAAAAAATTTTCAGATTGATTTAGATTATTTTTATACTTTTATTTGAGGATATATCTCAAATTACAAGGTAAAATAATTTACTTTTCTGTAAAAGTATTGTTTGTAACTGTGAACATATATCTTAAAATTGCACAATAGTCTTTCTAGTTTACATAAGCAACTTTTTCAGTACAACTTCATAATTCTAAATATATATCCAAAATAAATCAAATCAATAATATCAAAGTTTTTGCAAAGCTAATTTAAAATAGAAATTATGCATTTAATTTAATTTTTTATAATTAAAACTGTAAATGCTATTAATAGTCTTATCAATATAATTATAAACATAAACAATTAATTAAAAAATAACTTATTTATCACATACTTTCCTTTCTTATTGTTGTGTCTAGTTCAAAACCATGTTTTATAATTTTCAATATCTGAACACTTTGCTTAATGTGAACAAAGTGGCCAATATTTTTACTTATCTAAGATTAATTTTTGTGTAAAAGCCGATCGAAATGTGAGAAAAACAATCAGTTTATAAGTATAAAAAAATAAAAGTTGCTATTTTGCTTAATGTTAAATAATATTGAATTGAATTTTTTTTTCATTTTTTATTAATTCAATACAGATAACGTTAAAGTCTCGAAATATGAATTGGCGGATATAATATGCAAGGGCAATAATTCTCTAATTCCTTATCAAAATCGAAGAAAAACAATCACTTTATAAGTATAAAAAATAAAAGTTGATACATTGCTTAGTTTTAAATACTATTGTACTTAATTTTTTTCCTTTTCTATTAATTCAACACATAGCGTTAAAGTCTCAAAACAGAAGTGCACAATTATTCTCTAATTCCTTACCGCATAAATGGTGTCTCTAAAATACTGTTTACAATTTTTTCTAAACATTATAAAATTATTTTCTCACCCGGACAAATAGGCTCCATGTTGGGATATCTGTTGAAATATGGGTCAACGCATCCGAAATGCTCCATGGACTTGTTCACAAGACATTCTTCTACGCATAACTTTGAACAGAAAAGTTTTAATGAAATTGATTATTATTGTAGAGAGCTGCCATAATTTTACAGCATTCAGTAAATGTTCTATAGTATAGAACATTGACATAAAATTATAAATAATTGGAATGATATTATTATGTAATCAAATTACAAGGCAAACTATAATACTATTTAAAAAAAAAAGAAATATAATGTCGATAGCTTTTAAATTTATTATATTAATTAAAATTAATCTATACATATATAATCTACAAATATATAATATATGTACATATATTAATTAAAATTAATATTTTAGTTTAATTTCAATTTTAAATTATCATATTTCAATCTGATATTTTGAAATATTCCTTAAATATATATATATATATATATATATATATATATATATAACAGTTGGGCATCAGAATGAATATATATATATATATATTCATTCTGCTGCCCAACCTGTCTAGCGGTTAGCGTAACTGACTACGGATGGGGAGGACCTGGGTTCGAATCACGGCTTGAGCATAGATGTACTTTCTCTTTCTCTCAGTTTCTTGTCCTTTCTTCAGATGATGGAAGAATGTTACCCGCCCTATAAACTGGTTCCTGGTGGTGTGGCGTGGGCGTTGCTACTCATACCTCCGTGAGTTGGTTCACAAGTGCCCACCAGCTAACAATAAAATGAGTAGAAGTTTCCGGCTTTGCTGCGGCAAATGGGCTAATGTACCTACTTGCTCAAGGGTGAACGCCATTAGGTAATATATATATATATATATATATATATATATATATATATATATATATATATATATTCGTGTACATAGGATTATTAGAAAAATAATCCTATACTATAAAATACTTCAAAATCTAAAAATAATTTCAAACTATGTTTTTAATTATACTATAATTTTATAATATTTATTGAATAATTGATATCTACTTACTCTTTTAGTTAAAGGAGATTTTCCTGACCGCATTAACCAGGCTGTAGTGTAATTGAAACATGCACTTGAATAAGGTGGAGGTAATAATCTATTTATTTCCTATAATATAAGCAGCATTAATAAAATTGTATTCCTTTTTTAGCCTCGTTAATGTAAATATTCCTATTTCATAAATCATTTTTCACTTAACTGTGCTTACTACTTATTCAGATTGACTTTCTTTCCTACGAATTATTAATATTCTTTTGATTTTCGGAAATAAGAATCCCTTTAGTCTTGAAATTTATAATTTCGGATTAAAGGATTTTGCTTTGAAAACTTGCGATATTCAAGATTCATTTTTTAGTACTTTAAGAATACAATAAGGTGACAATAGTTGTCACGAGGTTGAATCCTATCTCCCTTAATAAAAGTTTTTTTCAAACTAAGTATGCTTGACACTGCTTTTAGTCTTGTGTTAACACTGGTCATGAATTAGATCCCAAATGCACCAAATACTTATGTTCCGTCTAGGCATTTCTGCAGTTATTTCAATATCAACAAGTCCTTGCGCGGAACACATTTCAGCGTACTTTTTATTGTTAAATACCAATATAAATTGGCTTTGTCTAAACAATGCAACACCTGTTCATTGTACTAATATATTTGTGCTTTACCATATTGACATCCCCTTCAGAAATTTAAAGTCCTATGAATTAATGTTTAGTTTTGCCACTTATAACACCTTATTTATAAAAATTAGCTTAGCTTATCCTATTGGTTTAATTTTATCTTACAGTATTATATAGTTTTACTGAAGTATCAATTACTTATTCCTTGCAAAATTCATATCCACTTATAATCCGAATTATAAGGCCGATTCTCACACATTAAATCTGAAATATTTAAACTAGAAATTCTTTGGCACAATTTATATATATATATATATATATATATATATATATGTATTAAATTTATAACAATATAGTCATTAGAAATAGTATTATTAGGAATATAAATTATAAAATTCCTTATAATAATTAGAGTAAGCAATCACATCATCAGAGATATATTCTCTTGAGCTTCAATTGTGATGAACAGATTTAGCCTTATTTGAATCAGAGACATATACAGGTAGAGTATATGTCTTTGATTCAACTATTATCACTTGTTGTATTAGAAATGAATAATGATACATTTCAAAGTACTGTGTAAATAGTGTGTAAATAGTCAATATACTGTGTAAATAGACAAACTATGTACACTTTAGCATAAAAGGTAAAAATGCCGTAAATTGTAAAAATTTCAATAGTAAATTGTAAAACCTTACAGCAGAATTTAAAATAAATGTTTTTTGTTAAAATGAAATGCATCCACTTATCATCAATATTCTTTGCCTTTAAATGATTCCCAAAATATGTTTACTTTAACTTACTTTTGTAGGAAATACATAATAATTTGAACAAGGCTTGATAGCAAATCCGTTGAAAAAAGGATTCAATATTGAGTAGGGGTTGTGAACTGCTATCTGGATTGCAAACGGTGATCCCGTATAAAATTGATTGGTTTGACTTCTTTCTGATTTTACTGTCATGTGAATAACTGCAAATATAAATAAATTATACTTAAAAATATTTTTAATAATAATTTATCAAGCTTTTTTTATTTAAGTTAACATTAAGGTGCTTCTTTCATAAATATCTTTTCAATAGTAAATTATATAAAGGTAAATTAATATATTAATAACGTACAAAACATTAATTATGTACATCTGCCACAAAATTTTTATTTCCTAAATTTCCTTAAAAGGATTAGTTTGCGTAAACCTCTCTGCGATTATTTTAAGAATATTTTTATTATTATAATGAATGTTTATGAAAAAATAAGCTCTTAGATAAGCAACAATTAAAAAATAAAATTAATATGTTATGAGCAATTTAATTTTTAATAATTAAATTAGATTTAATTTTATCGTAGGTCTTATTTCAGATGCATAAATTAGTGAATGAACTCAATGGAACACCAAGATAGATCAGCTTGTTTGTCTCAAACATGTAGGTTAGGCATATTAATGTGTTCAACCAAAGAAAATTCTGAATACTTATTGAACCACTCAAAGAAATAGCACTTTAAAAACATTAATGGTGAAATCGAGGTATTTGAATGGAGCAGTCCCTTCTGGTTAAAATAATCTTGCCAAATATACACGGCAGGTTGAAAAATATTTTAACGTCTTCACAAGAAATGAGAATGCCTATTAGAACAACTAACAGTAGATTGACTGTTACAGGAGATATCTTTCAATGTGCCATGTTGAGTATAATATCTTTTCATCATTCAGTAACAAACTTAGAACTTTTTCATTTTCCTTCAAATATAAATCAATCATCAGACAAGAATGAAAAGAAGAAGTCATTAAAGAAAGTATTCTTCTAGTTAGCTTCTATCCAAGTTGATTATGTGCAGCTTATCTCTCAAAAACATTGTCTGATGTACGATGTCTAAGATCATTACTATAATATAGCTGATATTATAATTCACAATCCTAGCTAATTACCTCTGAATTTTAAACTTTGATATCCGTATATCCATTAGTGATGCATAATCAATCGGTGTTCAATTACTGACTTTGTACAAACAGTTATAGAAACAAATGTTAATTGCCTGAATTCAGTAGTAGTTTATTTTTTAGACCTTATTATCCACTTCAATACGCGTCAACCTCTGAGCTTCTCTTAGAATATACTATTTTGCTTTAACGAATTTATATATCTGTCCCCGCTCTCAGTTTGCTGCCATATTTTTAGAACACCTTACTTCTAGAAATCCTTAAATCTTCGGATGTTTCATTCACACTTTCCCCAGCTATGTGGACTTCAAACTTTGTCATCGTTAAAAACCTGAGGTCAAACAGTTTTTACGCTTTTAAAAAATCTAAGACTTAAGAAACAACAACAAAGTTTCCACATACTTCCCGTGTAAAAGCATTTCTATTTATACATTTTCTATTTAATAAACTGGTAGATATTACCATATTTTAATGCTTACGAAGTACATTAAAAAATGTCACTTTTATTTACAAGTGTCCATAGTTTCAATAAAACCTGTTATGTTATCTATTACAAATAAAAATTATTGCCAAATATATAAATAATTTTTTATTTAAAAATAAGAAAAAAGTTACGTGATTTTGTGTTGATTTGTTCAGCTCCTTTAGTTTTGCCCCATAATCCATTATAAGTGTAGCAATTACTAGGCAAGCCTTTTATGTCAAATACAGTTACAATTTGCGGGTTTCTGAAAAAATAATTATCAAAAATATAGGAGTAATTATGTACAAACTTTTATTTTTACATTAAAAAGATTCCAAATTTTTACTTATATTGTTTAAGTTTATCATATGCATTATCGCTTATCTCTTATTTAGTTTTCATATTTGACATTGATTTTTAAATTTCCTAAAATATTTAGGAACTGTAATAAATCCAACAATCAATGATATAAAATTGGTCTTAAGTATCTTTATTTAATAGTAAAAATGAGTCAACAGCATGCAAAAAGATTGATGTGATAAATCAATTCGAAAATATTCATCGGAATTTTAGTTATATGTTACAAATACTTACGAGCAATTCTTCACTCTTTGTGAATCAAATATAATGCATGTTTCAATAAGTTCTTTGTGTTGAAGTCCCATGTCACGATACACAGTGCGATCTAAAGGTGGCAACTCCCTTGGCGATACAACTGGGAACTTTAAAAAAATAATAAAATAGCTTGAAAGGAAGTTAGAGTAAATTAGTGAAACAACATTCTTGCAATTATGTCTTTCACAAGAAAGATTGCTGATCTAAAGGTATAACCAGATTTTTATGATCTAAATCTCAGATCAAGTTTATCCGAAAATGCACAATTTATCAGTCATTCGCGAGTTATTGTTATAAGTATTTATACCAAGTGGACAAATGACGATTAAGTGAACATCAGACATCTCATGTTGTACATCACCCATCATTAGCGACACATGACAACGAAAGTTGACCATCTGTTGGTGTTGCTTATCCTCCTGGTGCAGGAAAGCCCACACCAGGTCCTGAAGATCTGGTATAGGGTAGTACGCAGCTTCTTTTTTGGAGAGGAACCACGAGGGCAGAAGACTTACTTGACCTCTTAACACACATGCCCTAGGTACCCATTTATAGGGTAGGCAACCATTTATCCAAAAAAAGGACAAAGACAGGATAGAGAGAGAGAGAAAGTACATCCATGTCCGAAACGGGATTTAAACCCGAACCTCTCTATCCGCAGTCAGGTATGCTAACCAGTAGATAGAGTAGGTGGCAAGTTGATCTTCCTGGTTTCATAATCTTGGTTACATGACAGGCAACGATGAATCGTATTTTAGAAATACTTCTACTTAAACATGTATTGTAAATGGCTACCAAATGAGCCATTACCGTTCACTGATCTAATTTTACCAAGCCAGATAATTTTTTATTCCTATTGTCCTTACTAAAGCGTGGTCTTTCAACTATGAGACTTCTGTTGCTGGTTACTTTATACTGGTTCATCATTACTGTTACTGTTATTCTTGTTACTGGTCCGTCATTTGTTTATTGATATTGGTACTCATAAAGACTGTTCCAGCCAGTGAACAATGTAATTTCGGGATTTCTCATTTCAACTACCGTTTTTTGTGATAATAGCTTGGATCACAACATTTCCTGTGAAACACAAATAATCACACGGATGTTGCTTCACATTCTCTAAGATAAGTCTTGTACAGTTTCTCCTGAATCATTTGCCTTTTACGTCATCAAACTGCATTCAGTGTCAAACGGTGGCTATAATGTTTGTAATTTCCATGATCATACCATTTTCATGATATATTTCCTGTACCATTTTATGAAAAAAAAATGTTAATTACTGTGAATACAGTTCAAATTTAATGCTTGCTATAGTAAAATTATTTATCATACATAATTTTTCAGTATTTTTATTTGACATAGAGGCAGGATGTGAATTTAATTCAATTATTTTTATAAACTTTCAAAACATAGTTTATTTTTCTGTGAAGAGAATGCAATATTTGTATACATAACAAAGTTAATATTTAATTCAAAATCTAAATTTATGAATATATATCACATTTTATTGCATCAAAGAAACAATTTATATTCTTATATCAAACTGTTAAGTATTTAACTGTTATTTCTTAAGAAAAATTAAAAATTATTTTTAAATTATTATTGAACAGACTGGGAAAATAATTTGCAAAGAATTATTTTGTCACTTAGCTGATATATTTTTCTTTTCACTAATCAAAAATTAAAAATTCATAAACTCTAACAATTAATAAAATATTTTTAAGAAATATGTCTATTAGGCCTTTGCTTTTGGATTTTTCATTACACTAACGAATATTAAAATATGCATATAGATAATTAATTAGATTCATCAAAATAAATAAGATTCACTTATTAATTTTGACACCACATGATATAATTCAAAATATGCTATTTATTTTTGGTAAAAGAAAGTTAAAACTCAAATAATATGTACTAAAAAGATTAAATGAACAAACTTTTACTTACATGGCTGAAATCTCTATGTTATATGTTGATAACAATTATTTAATAAAAATATAATTTCCGATGAACTTATGATATTATGTGTGGATATAAAATGCTCTTAATTTTACGTTTCAAATTAAATTAATTTTTTTAATTCACGTGTAAATTTCAAAAATTTCATCATCTTTATGATTAAAACCATTTTTAGTAGGGTTAAAAGTAATATAAAGTATCACGCTTATATGTAGAATTTTCAACAAGTGAAAGGATGAGACCGCAGTTTTTCGGAAAAGACTTTAACGGCTTATAATAAATTTTTTACTCACATTTTTTTAAATTAAATTTCACTCACTAAATATTACTCGTTATTATATTCACATATTGCATATATGCATGCAAAAATCTTACTGATTCATTTACTGGCATATAATTCGCATCACATAAATGACTGTGTCTGCTGCAGAATTCTTCTAGGCTTTTATTTGGATAACAAAGATGAGGAAATCTATTGCAGAAAAGCTCCGATTTTATTCTATTAAAAATAAAATATTTAAAATTAGAGTTTTATTAATGAAATTAATGAAGATATTTTAAAATAGCTATCATTAGAAAACTTAAAAGAATAGTTTATAAAAATAATTAAATACTTTATCTTTTTCAATCTTTTGGACTAAATGGATTTGTTTTATCGTAACATTATATATATATATATATATATATATATATATATAAATTTCATAAAATACTTGTTGATACTCACTTTATATACTAGTGTTAAGTATTTTATGAACAGGACTTAATGACACTAAATCTGCTTTGTAAAATAATGAAACATATGTTTTTTCAAGGCATTTAATAACTATTCATTTCAGAAAATCTAAGTAAGATTTTTGGAAACGAAATATTTTATAGTGTCAGAAACATTTTAAATTTAAAATGGCTGTTAAATACATTTAATGAGAATTTATTATCATATAAATTAAAATTTTCTGCTTCTTCCATTTTTACGGAATAATTACAATAATGTCAATCACGTTTGTTAAAAGGGAACACCATATTTTATTAACGTTTGTTAAAAGGGAACACAATATTTTGATAACTTTGTTAAAAGGAAACACAATATTTTAATAACGTTTGTTAAAAGGAAACACAATATTTCAATAACATTTGTTAAAAGGGAACACTATATTTTAATAACATTGTTAAAAGGCAACACAATATTTCAATAAACTTGATAAATCAATTCCATATTTAAAAAACTTATAAAAAATATCATTTGGGAGAAGCATATAAAGCATTTGCCAACTAATAGTAAATGATATTTTTTAATCATAAGATTATTAATCATTTTATGATTCAATTCTCTATGTAATACTCTTTATATTTTATAAATCGATGCTAGAAAATTTGTAATTGATCCTAGACAGTTTTGTTTTTAACGCTTATTACTATTTAAATATGCTTATATTAGATTATCAATAAAATATTTAGATTTCTTAGTTTCGGTTAAAATTTGATTAAATTGCATTTAAATTTATTTACAGAAAACAGGCGCAGTAAAATTAACGATCAAAGTCATTAAAAAGTGTACAAGTTCTTTTGCAAGACAAAGTGGAAAGCAAAAGAAATAATTATTTATTAAAAAACAAATTACAATAACAAACTATATATAGCAGGAGTAAAATCCCTTTATTTTTAACTACATAATAATAAATAGGTATATTTAAAGCATTATAATACATACATATCGTCAATTTTAATGTTTGAAATAAACAGAAGTAGTTCTGTTTTATTTAAAGAACAGTATATAAGAATTGATGCTTACCCATTAAAACTGCAAACCGAAACAGCAGGCAAATCAAATTCATCTGGGAAAGAATATTGAACGTCTACAATTGTTGGATAAGTCCAATAGACCTTCAAGAAAGAACCAGTTTGCCAAAAAAATCCGAAGATGCAGAAAGCAAAAACAGCCAATTTTATGGTTTTCCGAAAAGCATTTCTAGTGATGACTATTTGTGGAATTCCAGTGATGACGGAATTTTTTAAAAGCCTCTTGAAACGAGCCCAAAATTTCATCCTATAATTTGAAAATGTATGAAGAAGAATTTTATTAGTAGTTAATTGTATAATAACTCCGTCACTCAAATTTGTATGCATTTCAAATTATAAATGTCTGAAAAATAAACAAGCCTTTCATAAAAATTTCTCAGAAATAAGTTTTTTTTAATTTAACCTTTCTTTGCATAATGGTGGAAATTTCCTTCATAACCTATAATGCCTAAAAATTATATAAAAGAACAAGTTCACTTTAAGTTGATCGTGTTTGGATACCTTATTAATGTCCATTGCATAAAAAGAAACATAGCTATCAAAAATAAACAAGTGTCATTATCAGTGAAACGAGCTTAAAGTTGTCTCATTCCGCTGTTTGTTGTAGTTGCAATAAACGTATGATTTCGTTTATAATTTTGTTTTATTATATTAGAGATTCTATTGCTAAAAAATTAAAAATGAGTGGAAGAAAGGTTTGTAACACGTGTTTCTGTTATTTTCCTCTTTTATTTATATTTAGTACTTAGCTAATGATCTAACTTTGGTTGATGATGGAAATTTTTAGCATATTGTTTTTTGCTAAATTTATACTATAAATATATACTAAGATTTTTTTAACCATTTTTCCTTTAATTTTGAACATGAATTATATCAATTTGATTTATTTCACCAATAAAGAAAAAATCATGCAAAGAAGGGTTAAGTACTTTATTTGAAAGCTTTTCTTAAATATAAAGCGTAGTTTTTTTTATTCTAAATGGTTGAAATAAAAGTGTCAACGATTATTTCTTAAAAACTCTTTTACACCAATTATTTTTATTGTTATCTGTACTAAAAGAAAAATTTTACATTTTTTGTTGTTGTGTTGAAGTTAGTACAGATTATATAGAGCCAAAGACATTGAAAACAAAGATCGACAATTCTTGAGCCTAGTAGCTATAAAGTTTATACATTTTTTATAAAAATGATAAAAGCAGTTTTTTGCTAAAAGTTCATTATGAGCTATAAATTTACTTTTTTTATGTTCACTATTTATATCTATCATAACATATATGTGTGAAATATGTTTGTTATAGAAATCATACCTTCAAGTACACTTAAAAT
>JAPDSC010161947.1:90191-101773 GCA_026290005.1 Latrodectus geometricus | reverse complement strand
GATATTTTTCAATGTAATGAAAAATCCTGTTGTTGTTTCTGATGATACTTGGCAACGCAAGCCCTCAATCAGGCAAAAAAAATGCATTATGACATGCAGACGCATGCTTGATAAAAACTGGTGTCTACAGTCAAAAATGATGTTTTGGATGTACACAGCAATTGTCAGCCCTACTTTTACATATGCTTCTGTGACATGGTGGTGTAAGGTGGAACAGAAAACTGTGAAGGACAAGCTGAGGAGTATGCAAAGACTGGTCTGCTTGTGTATCACTGGTGCGATGTCCATAGCACCTACCAGAGCACTAGAGGCAATTCTGGACCTGACTCCACTAGATATCTTCATATGCAGCGTGGCCAGAATAACTGCATATAGAATGAAATTGCAAAATCAGTGGTGTGATAAGCCCTCTTCTGGAGGTCATACTACTATTACAAAAAAAATCAACCACCCAACTCTCCAAATGCCTTCAGACAGCATGGAAAGAACATACGTGTTTGAAAGACCAGTCCAGGTAGTTTTTCCTACCAGAGAAAAATGGAAAAACAGCGCGATCGAAATAAAAAGCAATGATCTTATCTGGTTTACTGATGGATCAAGAAAGGCAATCTCTCAGGACTGGGGGTTTGTGGCGTGGCACCAAGACTCAGTCTTTATAAAGAGCTTGGTGAACATGCCATTGTCTTTCAGGCAGAGGTTCTTGCTATAGCCATTTTTCTGCAGATAAATTTAAAGAAGGGCTACCAAGGTAAGCGTATTCTTATTTTCAGCGACAGTCAAGCTGCATTGATGGCTCTCTACTCATTCCAAGTCAAATCAAAAATTGTAATAGAATGCAAAAATCTCCTTAAGGAACTGGCAAATGGGAATAAAATTATTCTTATTTGGATGCCAGGGTATATAGGAATAGAAGGTAATGAAAGAGCTGATGAACTTGCAAAACAGGGGTCCTCTTTCAATCCAATAGGAATGGAACCCTTTTGTGGGATAAACATGAAGACTACAAGGAAGGCCATTCAAGAATGGGAAAAACAGGAGATGAACAAAGTTTGGCGTGATTCTCCTGGACAGAAACATGCAAAAAGTATGATTTTCAACTCATCTGAGAAAATAGCATCTGAAATTCTTAGACTCCCAAGATTGAAGACACAAGCAATTGTAGGCTTCATTTCTGGGCACTATCATTTCAGGAAACACCTTCATACAATGGGACTTTTTAAACAGGAACCAATTTGTAGGAAATGCCACGCAGGGGTAGAATCAGCTCATCATATCCTATATAAGTGTGATGGCTTTGCCCTTACAAGATTCACTACTCTAGGTAATCCATATCCTAAAGAGTTACACCTAAACTCCACTGAAGGCCTATCAGACTTTATAAACAAAGTAGGTGATCCATGACAATGGAACTAGGAAAAAATTAGCCTTGGAGCATGGTACAAAATGCAACAATGCAGAGGTGCCCCATATCTGACAAGCTCAAGAAGAAGAAGAAGAACGCCAAGCCCGCCCATCAAAGACTAGGCGAATGAAGTCAGAGAGAGAGCGTCTTCCATTTTTGAATAGAGCACCCTCATACGAAGGTAGAAGTACGAATTTTGGTTCATAGATGGCAGCACCATCTGAATCTTCCAATTTTAGAGATTGAAACCAGTGAACCAGAGAAGACCCATAGGCTGGCTCCAAACACCTCCAGAGGTATTAATTTGTAATGAGAACATGGAGGACATTGCGATCCGATATATTTTACGTGCCCTAGTCGACATTAATGAACACGACGGATCTTCAGTTAAGCCGGGATTCGAACTAACCATCTTTTGGTAACAAGAACGACGCTCTAACCAATCAGGCAGTCGCGGCCTTTGAAAAAATAGTTATAAGTGTTATTCTTTGACTATTTAATTTGAAAAAGTTTTTAAACTGATACTGAATAAAGAAATCTGTAAAGCAAGTATTTATTTATTATAAATATTAATTTCTTTTAATATGAACATAGTTATTTAAAATTTTATTTCTTAATGTTTCCAAGAGATTATATTTGGAATAATTTTATTCAATCTCTTATCTGTATCATTTTAAGTTCATATCATATTCCCTAAATTAATATACATAACAATGATTTCTTCCATATAAAAGCAACGAAAAGCATAATTAGGTAACGGCTTTATAGTTAATTTGTTGCAGATTAATTTAACAAATGGGTTAGTATTGATTTCATGGAAGAAAGATATTGATAGACATTCCCTCTTAACGATTCTTGAAATCTTTATGGCTGTTTTGTACGACTTCTAACACCAGCTCTAAACCTACTGCACAATAATGAAATTACAAACAATAAATTTTATGTTTACTGCTGTATTTTTAAATATAGTTCATACTAAAATTCCTTTTCATTTATTAGTTCAATTCTTCTTTGTTTCAAACCTGAATTGGATTAAAGTTTTCTATTCTTCATTATAAAATTTGTTCTATACTGAAGCTTGCCATTAATTTCATTCCCAAAAAAAGCCAATCCCTAGAAAGAACATCTCGTAAGCTATCTTTAATAGGTAAAAAGTTAATCAACGTAATTTTGATATCATATTTGTATGTGTGTATTCGAAATTAAATGCAATTTATAATAAAATACTTGTGTTATTAATAGGTGACTATTTTATATGAAATTAAATAAGCAAGAAACCTGCATAGATATCAACAAAATGCATTCTACAAACATATCATTAAGATCAGAATAATAAATATATAAAAAAAAAGTTTATTCACTTACTCGCCTTCTTTAACAGCCAAACGCTGCTGTTAAGAAATAAATATTTTATTATTTAAAATTGGAAGAGAAAAGTTTACACAAACAAAATTTGACTGCTTAAATTCAAATGACACAGAAATAATGTTAGAATTTTTTTATATAATATGGATTATAAGGAATAGATATAATGTTAATTAAATGTGAGGGTAAATTTTATATACACTAGTTTTCTGTGTTTTAATTAAAATATCACATTATTGACTTAAATAACATTGATATAATATTTACTAGATATCATGTTTATAAAAATAGAGAATATTTTGCATATTTGTATTTTATATGTATTAATTAAAATAATTCATTAATGACTTAGGTATCAATTACTGATATAAGTTGAATTTGAGAAATAATTTTTATGTTATTTAAAAATGTTAACATTTTGCTGTTTAAAAATGTGAATAAGATTCTTATACTTATTAATTAAAATAACGTATAAAATTTTCGAGCAATATTGATATAGCATGAAACTTACTTTTGCTAAAGGATGCTCTTGTACATCTGCTGATATATCCTCTCTGCTGGATAAGAAAATAAAGTTAGAGATGGGATATAAGTTATATATACTCAGTATTGTGTAAGAAGATATTCTCTTGTGCATTATACTTACTAGCAAGCTGGTGAACACATTTTCACGCATTCTTGGAGCACGTTCGAACTCACTCTCTCTAAATAGGTAAACATTGGAAAATGTGATATTTTTTTTCAGTTAGAAACTAGTGTAAAACTATTATATGCAAATATCTTTCTAGTTATCTATTATAAAAGCTTTTGATAAGACATGAGTTAAAAAACTATCTAATAATTAGAGGTACTGAAATATATATATATACTTATTAATATAGGAACTGAATATTTAAACAAAAAAGCTTGAATTTTTTCATCAAGCATTATTTATTTGCTTTGTATATTCAAAATGCTTCACATAGAAAATATTCATATAAATTACGATTGTTTAAAGTATCACTATAAATATAAGTATGTTATATATTACCAAACTAATTAAAATAAAATGTATCACCTTCAATAATTTGCTTCTTAGTAAATATTTCCAAATTATTAACCAACAAACATCCATCACCAGAAGAAGCTTTATTAGAATTAAAATTTATTTTTATTGAACTTTTTTTGTTTATAACTTAGGAATTTTTAAATTATGTATACACAAAAATATTCAATTAAAATTAAAAGATATTAAAATAAAAATTCTCTACGAAATGCAGAAAGTATTTCTTAGTACTAAGTAAATAAAAAGAGCTTTATGTCGATTTTGAACTGCTTTTTTTTATCTTAAAACAAACAAGATGTTCAATATAAGAATATTAAAAAGATAATAAGATTTACCATTGCATATTGGTGCCATATTAGGATATTTTATAAAGAGCGGATCTACGCAGCCGAACTTTTCAAGCGATTTATTTAGTCTACATTCTTCAGCACACAGCTGCAAAAAAAATAAAATATATATATATATATATATATATATATATATATATATATATATATATATATATATATATATTTTATTTTTAGTATAAATAATAAATGGTAGAATCAACACATTTCATGAATACACTGAAAATACCTAACTCTTATTTTAAATTTATTGTAGTAAACATTCTAAATGTCGTCACTAGTAGAAGATTAAATCTAACTTAATATTTTTTTAAAATTACTAAAACAATTGAGGAAAATGAATTAATGAAAGTTTCATACTTAAGTAATTATTATTTATTATTAATAAAATTGGTAAAAATGAAAAAATACTCAACTTTATGAAACATTTAATAAAAAATAAAAAGTTGAATAAAAAAAATATTTTTTTTGAAAATTTCCGTCTCTACATAATAAATTTCAGTAAATAAATTCAATCGTTTACTGTAATTTAATACCAACATAGAATTATGGATAAAAAAAATTATTTCTAATTAATAGTTTGACTTATAATAAAATCTATAGTAATCTAAACGGAAGTTAATGTTGAATTTCAAGAAATTTTTTAAAAATATCAGTCACAAATTTATAAAAATATATGTGTTAAAAAATGAGAAACAAGTTTTTCTTTTGCACTTATTTAACTATGAAAATACGCAAAAAAACATTTTAACGAGTTCATTAAAAAGTATTAATTGGGAGATTTTACTTGATGAAATCATGAAATAATTAAATAAATCTGGCACGTATGCAAAATATTTGTTACAACCACTCTGAATGAAACAATTAACAAAATAATAATTTCTACTGTATATCTAAAAATCAATTTGAATCAGAGAACTTGTACATGAATTTAGAATCTTCTGTCAGATGACATATCAAAAACATTTATAATGAATGTATTTAAAAATAACTTCCTCATTAAAAAATGTAACAAACGCAGATTCATTTTTCAAAATAAATGTTAGCATTTCACTAAGAATTACAAGGAGTAATTTTGCTAAATTATCGTAAGTTCAGACAAAAAATATCGAAAATTTTAAATAGGTTGGCAACATTTATAATATTTCATTGAAATTTCACCATGGCCGAGACGTATGATGATATTTTTTAAAGTGTGAGATCCTGTGTTTCTTCTTATTCACTATGAATGATAACAAAACAAATGTTGTTGTAGCACTAGCATGCTTCCCTGTACCAAGCCCTGAGTTGGGCTCTTCCAGTTAGATAGAAGCAGCGAGTGGGAGCCGTAATTTAGAAGCAGAGACCAAATAGAAGTCTCCCAAATACTTGGCCTGCCACCTCAAGAGGTATATCATTTCATAGGGAGGACAGTGCTACCATGCCATATTTAACTTTCTAGAACCACCATTAGTGAACACGACGGATCCTTGTTGGGTCGGGATTCAAACATACTGCCTTCCGTTAGTGAAAACGAATGCCCTAATCAACTAGGCCATCATGCCTCCGAACAAATGGTGTCACAACGAGAGACAAATTTCTGCTTTTTTTACACATTAATTGGATGAATGCATTGAAATTTCCAAAAAGTTTTTCTCCGTTAATTGAGAATACGGTTCACTATTTATGATAAGTTTTCCTGAATGATGTAGTTTCGGTTGATAAACAAATACCAAACAACAATTTTCAATGGCTTTCTATCTGAAAATGACCTAGTTAAAGTAAACAATTTCTTTGATTACTCCCTTTAAAACCACATAATTGACAATCTAACAGCATAAGAATTTTTTAATCCATTTTAATGCCACTCTCACTGTTTAGTGGTCAGCGTGATTAAGTGTGGATAGGGAGGTCCTGGGTTCGAATCCCGGTTTGTCCATAGGGGATGCATTTCCTCTCTCTCTCTTTCTCCTGTCTTTCCTTGTATGAAAGGATTGTGAATGGATGCCTATCCTATAAACGGGTAGCTATGGCATGTCTTTGCTGTGGAAGTCGGAGTCCACACTAAATTACGGTTCAGTTGGAAAAGTGGAATAGCGCATCCCAATACTGCCAGCCTAGCTGACACAAGACAACAACAACAACAATTCTTTTTAATATACACAGTATAAACAACATTCCGGAAAGATTTTTTTTCTTAGATAGTGGGCTCCATGTTACAAGGAAATAAAGGAGAAAATCTTCCAAATACCACCCCAGACGCACATGCAGGTGATAAAAATGCAACCTCAGTCTCACATAGTTCAAGAAGCACATCATTTGGGCTGGAATCAAACTCGAAATCTTCCATTTTGAAGGTAATTTCTCGACTACTGGATTATGCCGAGCTTAGATTATTCTATTTTGCATAATATTACGATAAATATTTTAAGAATATCATAATTTAATTCGTTTTCCATATATCCAGTTTCTATTCTTGTGACTCCTCAAAATATTATTTATTAAAATCTGGAAAAATGGGTAGAAGAAATTTTGATAGTCTACTTACTCTCTTATCAAGTGGTCCTTTTCCTGAGCGTTGTATCCAAGAAACACTGTAGTCGTAACACGCACTTGTATATGGTGGTGGCAACAGTTTGTTTACTTGCTAACAAATTTAAAATGGATGTTAATATGCAATATCAATAGGCAATATAAATAATTAAACGGAAATAACTAAATTAAAGGGTTTGTTTAAACAGTAATTGTAAAATTTATAACATCACGAAGTGATTCGTATTTTTTATACAATTGTGTAAAAAGTACAAGTTATTTCGTTATCTAGTGACATCTTGAATATAAATTGAATTAAAATTTTAAAATGTACATAGTTAAAAAATTCAAAGTTATTTCTTAGTACACACAACAAATAAAATACATTATAAATTTTATTTAATATTAATTTTATTTTACAACATTTCTAATTTCCTCACATAAGTTAAAGCAAATATGTCATGAGGTATAATAGTATTATATGATAATCAGTTGGTAATTAATTGTAATGTTTCCCCAAAAGCATGATTGCTAAAATATTATTAAATTAATTTTAAAATCCTAAAATTTTGAATATTAGTTATCATTCGTCTTAATTACAAGCAACAAAAAGGGATAAAAGTTTTGAAATACTTTGTGTTAAATTAGAAAATTCTAATATATATATATATCAGTTAAAAATCAATATCAAGAATTTTAACCACAAATGTGACGTTAAAAGAGATATTACTAACGTTTTGATCGTTCAAATCATTGAAATTTATATGTTCTTGTCCAAAACAAAAATCACTTTTTAAAAAATACATTACCAGATTTTCAAGAAAAAAAAGAAGAAACATAAAGTCTAGTTACAAAATCGATATATAATTAATAACTGTTTAAATGAAAGCTAAAATTTTGATTTTTTGAACAAGAAAATTTTAAGATAATTTCCAAAACTACTAACAGTCAGGTTAAAAATTTACCAAGGGCTCTAGCTTTGATAAACAATTAAACTAATATCCATTTGATTTCTACATAACTATAATGTATACATAATATTTGAAGTATGAATGTAATATAAAATAAAAATATACCTTCTGTAAAATGAAACTCTCTTTTTTCTCTCCACGATTATTTTATTTACAAAGATATGTTGTTGTTGTTACTAATGACACTTGGTGAAGCTTAGCCCGCTCGTCAAGAACTGGGAAAATGAAGGTCAAAAAGAGCATCTTCTGTTCTTGAACAGAGCACACCATCCCCACAAGAGGGTAAGTACAACTTTGGCTAATAGATGGCAGCACCATCTACGGCCTTCCAATTTGAGCAAGGAAGCCAGAGAAAACCCAATCTTGGCTCCTAGCACCCCCAGAGGTATTAATATGGAATGGGAACATGAAAGACATTACGACCACGACATATTTTACACACCCCAGTTGCCATTAGTGAACACGACCCATCAAGTGCGGATTCGAACTCACTATCCTCCGGTTGCGAGAACAATGCTACCCTATACAACCAGGCTACCGCAGCCCTTTTAAGAAGTTATAAAATCAATAATTAAATACTACAAACTTCGGTTTTTAGTAATTTCTCAGAAAATTTGCTGTTGCAATACAATTTTACTATCGATATTTTGATAAAAGAATTTATTTGGAAAAAAAACTATTACTAGAATTTTAATAAATTTTCTATTAAATATTTATTAAATAAATTTAAATAAATTTTCTATGATGTAATATATTACATCATAGAAAATTTATTAACTTCCAAAGAATTTTTATTGGAAAAGCTTGAGAGAAATTTTTTTCAAATTATGCTTAGAAATGATTTCTTGTATATCATAAAGAATTTTTCATCATTTATAAAATTTTTCTCATTTTTATTTTTTTAGTAGGTAATTTTATAAAAAAAAAATTTATTTACACTTATAAAACCCATTCTAAGAAAATTATAACTATTCATTGAATGCAATTTCTCATGATTTTTAAGGAATAAAAAATTTTTTGTAGTTCTTTTATCTGCGTTAAATCTTGAAAGAAACTTCAAAAGAACTATCTAATTTCGATGGTAAAAGTAGTTTTTGTATAAAAATGAATTCAATTCAGTATAATAGGTAAAAATGCCTATTTAAAGGCATTTCATTTAGTTGCGACACAACATTTTTGGATCAAGCTAACGTGAACAAAGGAAATTGATAAACATCATTCGACACACCAATAATTCATGTGAAATTATTGGCGTGTCACACACACAAGCTTAAAAGGATTTAATTTTTTTTCACCTGATGTTGATAATGTAATCTTGAAAGAAAACATGATTTTCTAAATTGATTTTCACGAGAGAATCGATATTGCTGTATATCGGAATGTCAGGAAATGCCAATAATTCTTCGTGGGAATGATGGATTATTGTTTTTATTGGTATTATGAAGATTTGTTGTTAAATGGTTAGAATATAAAGATTCCTAATTGAAGGGAAAGCCTTTTGTGTAAGTATTAGCTTACTATATGTCTAGTTATTCTAAATTCCATTATCGGTAAAAAGCTATGAATGGCTATATTTATTTTCTGAATTCTATGTCCACTCTTTTAGTTGAAATTCTTGCAATCTAAATGAGTTGTTAATAAAGTTATTTTAAATTAATAATTACGGACTTTTTCTTCGAATTAATGCAGTTAATTTTCATTATTAATTTTAATTTTTTTTTTTTTTTTTTTGGTAGATTATAAGCAAATTTTATCCTGTATGTCATCAATATATGTGTTTAGTTTTCAATATATATCTCTATTCGTTTAAAATTTCTATAAAATTGAAAGTTGCGTTTAAGATCTATCAAAACGAATATCTGTTTAAGATCTTATCTAAAGAAATATCCCCTTTTTAATAATAGGATCACACACAACAATATTTGAAAAATCAAATTAACTTAATAAACGAGGCAAATACGTACAATATTGATTTTAAGAATGGAAAAATGAGTGATGCAACTCTTTGCTAACTTAATTCCAAAAAGGGAAAAAAATTATTTCCTGCTTTCTCTCATTCTTTATTTAATAACACAATTTCTGATTTATCTCTTGCATTTTTCTGGATAATATTAAATTCTGTCGCGTTAATTTCTATTTTTAATATTTGCATTACAAAATTACAAATCTATTATTTCCTTTGTAAATTATTAATTTACAAGAAAATTTCCTAAATGTATTTTTAGTTAATTTTGATAAATCAATTTGTTCTTTAACTAATAGTATAATTGAAGATTTTGCAAAAACTGCCTATTTTATTTGTTAAAATATCACTTCTTATGTACATTTGAATTTTAAAAAATGGTTATTTCTTTATTTTATCATAAAACTAATCTCTCTCTGAATTAAATTTTTCATAAAAAAAATTGAGATTGAATATATTAAAACGGTATTAAAAAATTCTAGTATCTCTATAAATAAGAAATTTAAAAACTATGAATGAATAATAATTGAATTTAAAACATTTTATCAAAGATTTCAAATCCATCACTGTACAATGCTATAAAGCAGCAGATGAAACAGGCTTAATTTCTATTTTTTTTATTATATATCAATAAATTAATTTTCATTGTCATTTTGTGATAAATTTCTGTATGCTTCATTACTTAAAGACAAAGAAGCAATGTCAAATATATTTCTGTACATTATTTTAGCATTCTTAACATAATTTGGAAAATCATTTGTAATAAAATTTCTGTAATATTGCTTTCAATTTTATTTATTTTCTTCTGATATCTGTTAGCCTAATATTTTTGTATAAAATTTTAATAGTCACATTTATAAACATTTATTAAACACAAATTTTAACCATTTTCTTCACTTGTGGTGTGATATTCTCTTAAGACAAATACAAATCAGTAAAAAGTTAATTTATTTAGAAGATTTAAAAAAATCATATTTTCATAGATTTTTAAGTATTTTTAATCCATTTAAAAAATTAAAATAACGTATGCAAAGTATTAAAGAAAGTTTTCTGAATAGTAAAAGAAGTATTATAAAGAAGAAACTAAAAACATTAATTTAATATGTTCCCTGCTCACTTCAAAAATTCATCTTTCAATTCATTTTTCAGGCCAAAAGTTTGTGTCTGAAGGAATAATTTTTTAATAAAAAAACATTTTTAAGCTAATCAAAATTTAAAATTATTCATTTAAGTAAAGAATAGATTAAATGGCTATGATTATAATCAATAAAAACAACATTGATATTTTCATTTATTATATAAGAGGGAGAGAATCTTTAAATGATTTACACTTCTTCATAAAAAGAAAAATTATTTTAAATTAAAATTTTTAAGAATCTACAAAATAATGTGTGCATTTTAGATCTAAAATGTTGGACATAAAATGTTGGTCTGTTGATCTAAAATGTTGGTCTGTTGGACATAATTCCGTTAAATTAATTAATCTAATTTTGTGTGATAATCTATATTTTTCGTGCTTTAAGAAAATTTAATTCAAGCCCTTAATATTTACATGTTTCCGTATAAAGTTTTATTAAATCCTAGAATTCATAACAATCTGAACAAGAAAATATACAAGGAGTACAATTAATATTACAATACATCTCAATCATTTTCATTAGCTTTAAATTTTGATTCTTCGATTAATTCGATATAAAATTGTCTATATTTAACTCAAATTCCTTTAATTATTTTACGTACTTTGAAATTAAATTGTTTTATAATTAAATTTAGATTATCGTATTATTGATTTTGTTCACATTAATTTGAATTCTTTAAAAAGTAAACAAACTCCATCTTTCAATAAGTGGTATTGTTACCGTAGTATGGTTTTCTTGAAATAACCAAAAACAATTGTCAAAATAATGGCATTCCGCTCCCCAAAACCATTGCAAACCATAAGCAAGACAACAATATATCAATATATATATATATATAT
>JAPDSC010161947.1:63253-77146 GCA_026290005.1 Latrodectus geometricus | reverse complement strand
AAAAAAAAGAATTTTATTTATTCAATTTATGTAGTAGAAAAATTAAAAAAAGGTTAACAACTTTATGCACCCTATTTCCTAAATAATGTACATCTAATGGCTGATGGAAAGAATTTGGTATATGACATTACGTATCAGATGTCATAACAAATATATTTTATGAATAATATATCCTTTTATTTTATTGCTTTATCATAAAATATTTTTATTGTTTTATCATAAAATATAGTATTACATTTTGTAAATCCCTTCTCATGCATAGTAGACTCTATTAACGTACAACAAGGAGGAAACCCATTAAAATTCTAAAGCCTCTAACAGAGATGTACCTTCGAAAGGCAGAAATATAGTATCTATTTCCTGTTGTTCAATAGCGGCTGTGATCCAATCTGGGACCTTTCACTATGAAAAGGGATCATATCATTGGAGTACAATTCCTAGAGATTGATGTTTGGAATTATGTTCACAATCGAATTAAATAAATCCACTTTTAAACTATCACAATCATAACTGTAAAAGTATTCCTTACATCTACTGCTTTGATATTTATTTATGTGTTCTTTATGTTGTTGTTTCATATGTTCCATGTCTAGCGATTGTTAGACAAGATCCACCACTTTATTAATCCTCAAAAAGTCCAAATACATTAAAGGATTTCAAATAAAGTTGTCAAGGGAAAGTTTAAGACAGTCCAAAACTTATTTTGGGAAAGCATTTTCTGAAGCGCACTTGTTGCATGTTGAAAAAATTTTTCTGACCCCTATAGAAACAAAGTCTCCTCAAGTGGTCTGGCAGATCTGGAAAAAGCAGTTGGCGCAGTTTGTCCATTTTGGACCTTGTGCCACAAAACCCAACCAACCAACCTGGAAAAAGCAGTATGATCTTTTCGGTCCCAAATGAGGCCGAGAGAACCACCAGGACTAGTTCGTGTGTATTATTCTTTTATTCTAGAGATTTGCCATTTAATCTTATTAAAATTCTTCCTGATTGCAGAGATTTTGTGAAATGCCTTGATAAAGGCTGGGATAGAGGCTACTGAACCACCTTTAGCCACCCTCCAGCCTTATTTCCATAAATATCGACGTGGTAGGGAATCCATTGCAGATGTACAATACAAAAAAGTAAAATCTGGTTAGGCATGTTTGTTCTTCATGTGCTGCATAATTATCACTAAGCCAATTCCACACGTGAAGTTATTGGATTGTAAATCAATAACGAAATATTTTTTTTTATTTTAAGAGTTAATTAAATATAATCTAATGTATGTAAAACTTTTAGGAGAATCTTTCATTTGCAATCACCCATTAATAAATGATAAAAGAGATTTATAAGCAAAAAGATTAACCGAAAGTGAGAAATCTTATCTTCATTTATTCAATTTATATAATGGGAAATGGAAACATGGCAGTTTAATTAATAGAATTAGAATTCCTAGTGGTTCACATAATTTTCACTAAACAAATATTATTAAGATATTTTTCATCCTCTTCGAAAATTATATTTTAAAGGACACGCAGTATACAAAATTTATGTTCATTGTAAATGATTCAATCAATAAAATATGAATGTACCTAAGTCCCGTCCAGTTCATTGTCAAAATCTTTAAATGGTAAATTTTTAGAATAAATTATAGCTGATTGTTTTATATTTAATACAATACATTGAAACAGAAAATAATTAATAATTTAATAATTTTGTAATTTTTAAGAGTTGAAACTTAAAATTAATTTATTTCTGCTCACCACTAAAAAGAATACTTTGAAACTTTCTTGATTTGAATTTTTTTGTACTTTAATTTCAATTATCTTGGAGTTTGCTTTCTTCTTAGTGAGATAACGAAATATATTCAATAAAATCAATCAAAGAATATAAATAAAAATATCTGTACTCAAAAGTTTTCCAAAAAAGGAGAAAAACTAAAAGAAACTTAATTTTTCATTTAATTATCAGTAAATCACTCATCAATTTAGTAAATCACTCATTTTCCACGGATGAATTAAGCCAAAGCTATCCTAAATTCATCTATGAAAAATGAAATTCTCAGGGCTTATTAGTAAGCATTCACTTGTTGTTTAAAAAATATGATAATGTAATTATAAATGTATATTAATGACAAAGAAACAAACTAAGCACTTTAAAATTTATTCATTTGCAATTTTTAGGCATTGTATGGTTTTTAAAAGAGAAAAAAAAACACTATTTGTTGATAAAAACATATTTTATTTATAACAATTTGAAATTATTAAAACAAAAACTATCATGCAGACATCAATATTAAGTTTAATGTAAATTTCATTGACGTGATATTCCTTCATGTGAGCATGGAATCAATACAATAACAATCAAACTAACAATACATTTATTTGACTTTAATAATACAAATTTCATTGATTCTTGCAATGTCAGCATGAAACTTTATGACCATTTTTATAGTAATTATTTGTTATATAAATAAAATTCATGCAAGAAAATTAATATTAGGTACGATAAACTAACTTGATGTACTAATTATTGGTAATTAATTTATCATGTAATCCTATTAATAAATTATTTTATTTTTAACTGGTTCAATGGAAATAAACATTATGTGATTTATGTGTGCTAAACAATAAATTAATAATTATTACATTAAAACTAAATTATTCATAATTTAATTAAATAGACAATTAATTAAAAAAAATTTAACTCAATGTTAATTCAATTCATTCATTGTATGTGAAGCTATATTCTAAACATATATTGTGCAATTATTAATAAAAAAAACACTATTCATATCTCATTGAACAACATTCATACCTTACAACTATAGAGAAAAATAAAATTTAACAAGAAAGATTTTAAATAAAATTTCTAATTGTATCCACGTCTCTCAATTAACTATATAAATACCTCACGGTTAAAATTCTGAATTTAATCAAGTTTTAAGCTTAAATTTATATTTTTACATGTAGTTTAGTAAGAATCCTCTAAAATAAAAAGTTGAATTCTGTAGAATAAAAACAATTTAGTATATTTTCAGTCTAAAATTTCCTTTCGCGTCACAGTGAAAACAGTCGTAGTATATGTTTCCAGGTTGTGTCAATTCTTTCATGATTGTTTTCCTTTTCAGTCTTTTTCTAAAATGTTGAAATATCACAAAGAATGTTTCTATGACGTCAGATATAGCCAATAAGGAAATTCCAAGCCAAACACCAAGAAGTCCGCCAATGTAACTAAATAGTTCTGTTCCCTAAAATAAATCAAAGAATTATGGAAAAATAAAACTACTATTCTATAAATAATTTTACTACTCATATTTTCAACAGATATACACCATATTATAATTAATTTAAATAATTAACTTATATTTTACTTAAAGTAAGTAAATAGGGTAAATTTCAAAAACATAAAACTTGTGACCAAATATCAAATAATTTATTTAAGTTATTAAATTTATTAATTTTTGACAGCTATATGGGCCCTTATATGTGGTAATAAAACAAACAATGCTCGTGAAATTCTCTACCACATTAATTTCTTGACATTTATGAAAAAAAAAAGGTTTTTAAATCAAGAAATACACATTCACAATACATAAAAGTTACTAACAGCTTCCTAACAGCATTAATGAAAATATATAGATTCCAGCTGAACATTCATTTTACGAATGAAAAGTATTGAATATAAATAAATATCAGTGCGATTAATCATTCCGTGAATTTTTTCACCATAAAAGAGGAAGAAAGGTATGTGATTATTATTACTTTTATTTGGATTCTTTGTGTTAAAAAAATTACAACTTTGTAGTATTTTAGTTTTATTATTTCAATAGCATTTTGATGATAGAACTTTTAACAATATTATAGATGTTTTAATTTCGTTATTTTAATTAAATAGTAAATGTTTAAAATAAAGTTAGTTTTGTTAACAATAATTAACTGTAATAATTATTAATAATTAAATATTAAACCTATTATCAATGAGTGTAAGGATAATATTTAGCATAAATTACATTGATTTTATCCTTTATGTTTCAAACGATGTTCTTTCTGTGAGTCTTTTCTGCTATGATCTTAATTTTCAAAAGATTGAAATGTCTTACTTTGTAATAATAATCAAATAATGTAATAATAATCAAATGTCTTAATATAGATTTAGAAGAAAAACCTATTAATGTAATTACGTGTAGTAACATTAAATTCTATAAAGAAGTTCGAAGATACGATTTAATTTATGTAACTTTTATTTAATAGCTTTATTTCACCTTTAATTTATACCTATATACTAAACATCAAAAATTTTAAAAGTTTATTTTGAAGTACTTCTCAATTTTTAACATTTAATTACTGTATGGATTTCCTATTTTTATTTTAAAATAAAAATATATTTCTGCAATGGCTATAATTAATGCTTTCTAAAACGGTTTTTCTTTTCTAAAAATACATTAGGAATGTAATTTTTAATTTTATGCTTTCAGTGTAAATGTAATGTACAATATAGAGCAATGAACTTCTTTAAGTGAAATAAAGTGAGTGAATTCAAAAAGGCACATTAATTTAAGAAAGAAAAATATGGTAATTTTTGCCACTGATAGCATTTATATTTATAAGAAATCCCAATGGAATAATTAATTTAATATCAAATTCTTAAAATGAAGTAAAATTTTCATAGAACAACAAGTATCCAATATAATATATGAAAATAAAGTGTAAGAAACACAAGTTAAGAGAAAAGAATTGTTTTGTCATACAAAGAAAGATTTCTATCAGTAGAAATCAAGTGTAGAAGGAGTGATTTGAACGAGAAAAAAGCTCACATAATACAAATGTCATTAAAGTTTCCGACTTTAAACATTACAGAAAAAGTATAACAGACTTTGCTCAAATCATATTTGATCCCATAGTCCAATACTTGTCTCTCACACCTTGGCAGTGACCACTTAAAATGTTTTACTTATTCCCAGGTTGTGAAATCCTATCCTGTTTTCCCAAAGCTCCACCAAATATTTTAAGTTGTTTCGGATTTCTTTAGACGGAAAATTACTCTTATCTCCTCCATGATTCTGACTTTTTACTCGCCAATGAATTGATGAACATGGTCTGTCAGATTAGGTCCATAAAGCCGTTGATGGAAATAAGTAGCAACAACACAAGAAAACTGTTAAGTTAGTTTATCAGTATTTACTAACAATTAATAAGTAGAAAAAGTATCGTAATTTGCAGAGTTTTAGTTGTAGTGTTATCATTTTGCACCACAATTATTTATTTGGACACGAGAATTAATTATACCAAGACCTTCGATTTGAAATTACTTTTGAACCACTATAAATATCCTAAAAACTGGGATCACACTAGAGAGGAGAATTAAATTCACGACCTGTTAAACTGAAATCCAGAGCATAAATAATTCGGTTAACAGCTGGAAGGATAATTTCTGGAATAATAAAGCTAACCAAATAATAAATATAAAATTTCTTAAAAGATTTACCTGATATTTAGGAGTGTATATGAAAGTCTTTACTTCCATTCTGCTGAATGCAAGAGTAACTATTGAAGAGCATCTGCAGAATATGAAATTCAAATTAGATAATGAAAAACCTCAAAAACTGTATTTGCTTAAAAATATGCAAAACAAAATTTTTTTCAAATATTACCACTTTCGAAAGAAATATTTTATTAGTTTAGTTAATTATATATTTTTGCTGTTTACAATATTAGGACACATTTTAAAATAATGATTCGCAATTTCAGTGTTAGTTTAAATTGTCTTATTTATAATACATTCTTTCCACCGTTATGAAAATATTGTCTTGAAAAGGGGGTCTCTCTTTGAATGATTATACTACAGTTTTATTCTAGGAAGATTCAATACTAGAAAGCACTCTATAATTTCTGTGATAGAATATTAACCTACTGTATCCCGAAAATCTAGAAATTTTAATATAAAATAGCTTTATTAATTTGAAAAATTTTTATTCAAGAAATGATTGCAATGATATATAATTTAATGATCTGGTAATTATAAAAGGGTTCTTATTTTTCATTGTTTTAAATCACCTTCGTTATAATTTAAAAAAAACTAAGCTCCGTGTCATGACAGCCCATATCTACAGACAAAGCCTGCAGTGCCCATATCTGTTTTCTCTACCGAGAACTCTTTGTGTGAAGCTTATGTCCCGTTTAGATGGTCAGCCTAACATGATACACCCAGTGTTTAATTTTTAAGCATGCTTGGTAGTCAGTTTTATCGACCCTCTGAATGGATGAAAGGCTGAGTAGACCTTGCCCAGCCTGAGAATAGAACCTCGGACCTTATGTTAAGAGGGCGAATGGGCACTATGCAACCGGGAATCTTTCATAGTAATTAAGGGTCACATTTTTAGATTAATGTTAATAATTTGAATGCTGCTACTGAGAGTTTATATTTAAAAAAAATCAGCTGAAAGTTATTTCTTTCCTCTAAAAAGCAATTTTGGATTATTATATTGCTTTTAAAATAATATATGTTAAAAATATAAATAACTGTTTTGAATATTAATTCTGTTATATTAAAAGGGGAACAATTCACTTTCTTAAAAATAAAGCGTGTAAGGGAACTTTATTATCAGTGCATATAAAGAAATATAATTTAACATTTTATTATATTTCTCTTAAAAATATAAATAACTATTTTGAATATTAATTCTGTTATAGTAAAAGGCGAACAGTTCACTTTCTTAAAAATAAAGCATTTAAAGGATCTTTATTATCAGTGTATATTTCTATTCAAATCAATTTAATATGAGTTTAAAATGTTTAATGGATCATAACAAAGGGAAATTTTTGTTGTCTTACTTACAGTTGAAAGTTATTAATATAATTCTAAAAAAGGTGTTTCTAAATTATATAATTATGAAAAAATGAAGAAAAATTAATTATTGAATAAATATACTTACTCATCAGCTTGATCTTTGTTATTCTAAAATAAAAAATAAATAAATAAATTATCAGTGAAGAATTCATTATTATTTGAGTATACGCATTATTGTTTTGAATTCAAGTTTGCTTATTTTCAAACAAAGAAAAAAATAATGCAATATTTCTTCATGTAATTCAAAATTAAATACAATTTTATTATAATAAAGTTAAAACACATGTTGATAAATTAAAAAATTTTGTTAATTTGTTTAAAAACAATTACATTATGTAAAAATAAATATTAAAATAATTAATATTTATATAAGTTGAAGTGTAATCAAAGTAGTATTTATGTTTTAAGTATATATTTAAACATAAAAATTAGAAATAAATTAACATAAAACTGTACTTTAGCTGCGGCCAAAATATAATCTTGAAATTGCATATAATTAATAAACGCCATTATAAATTCTTGTAAAGATTTTCTGAAAACACATTTGTAAATTGTATTATCATGCAGCTTATAACACACGCCTTTATATTCTTCTTGAATTTAAATATTGCAACTTTTATAACACTATTTCACCATAGAATTTTACAATTAATTACATTATAATTTTATTCAACTGTCATTTATTTTTTGTTTAATATTATGATTAATTTCCCTTAAACTTTTTTAAGAAAGATGAATTAATATTTTCATAAATTTTTGTGTCATGGTAATAAATATCATGTTGTATCTGAAGAATATCTTTACATTTCAATTAATGCAATCGAGCTATATTTCTATGTTACTAATCCTTTCCAAAAATACTTCAATTTTTAAATTTTGAATAAATATTCTTAGAGCTAATCTAGTTTGGACAAATTAGTGATAACTTTATCACTAACTTAAAAAAACTATAGATATTTATTTAAATTACTTTTGTATCTCTAGTTATAAAACAAGAATTTAACTCTTTATTGATAGATTACTTACTCGTGCTAGTAGAGATGCGTGCTCTTCAATATCTGTTAAAATATCTTCCCTACTATAAAAAATGTACAAATTTGGAATTAAACAATTTATGATAGATTCTAAATAAAAATGTTTCAAATCGGATTTTAAACATTCACATAAGTAAAATTTCAAATTGTGTTCAGTAATACATGTATATAATTATTTAAGAAACCTTGCAAATTTAATTCACAGCTTTAAAGTACTTAAATTAAAGTAAAAAATCCCCAAAATAATATATATATATATGCTATTAATTTTACTATATATATATATATATATATATATATATATATATATATATATCTTGTTCAAATTTTCAATTGTTGATAAAAAAAAACTTTTTTTTCATTCACTCGAGTTCAAATACATTTTTTTAAATTTGTAGAGAATGATACTTGATGTTAATATAGTTTTTGTTTTTTCAAATATTAATTCATTAATTTTAACTTTATATTGGACAAAAAATACATTATTGCGTAGTGGTGTCATCTGTTGGCTTCAACAGTTACTATCTTTATCTTTACATTTCTTACTTTCTTAAATTATTCTTTTGGGAAATTCAACTTTGAGGTTTTGAAATAAATTAGTAAGATGAAAAGTGTGAATGTCTGAGAGAAAAATTTTTCTGATAAAAAAAATGAATAAAAATTGTTTTTAAAGGATTTTCTGTTTTACAGTAAATGGTTGGTTGGGTTTTGTGGCGCAAGGTCCTTTATAGTAAAGGAAATTTTTGTCTTGCATTGGCAAAGTTGTTAGAGCATCGGTGTAAAATCTTCATGTTGTTGAATCGAATCTCGTCGAAACATAAAAATAATCGAAGCAACAAACAAACTTTATGCACTGTATCGAGCCTTCCTTCAAAAACGGATAATGCGAAATTTAATAAAAAAATAACCAATATAAAATTTTCTTTGTTGTCTTTTTCAGAAAATTTTATTATTTATTTGTAGTATGCATTATAACTTCGTTTGGATGAAACTGTACCAATAAGAATTTTTATCAAAATAATGGTATTTTATTTCTAAAACGTTTTATTGAAATATTATTTTGATTTCTAGTTTTAAGTAAATTTTTTTTTACGAAATTCCGCATAAACATAAAGCTGAGAGTTCTTTATGATTTTCAACAACTAGTTTCTAAAAATCATTTCTTTTGTTATGAATAAATAATTGTTGTCAAAATGCATGATGTCATTTTTATGGTGAATATTATTATTTATTAAGTCATTTGAAATAATAATTAAATTGAATACCCTAACTCACACATTTTTAAATTTAATATTTACTTTAAAACAAAAGTGAGAATTACACAATTTTTATTTAATGTACTTCAGCTATTTTTAATCTACAAAACATTTAATTGGAGTAAATGTGTTAATTTTCCTACTATAATTATGACAATGTGTAGAAAAAGCTAGTGTAAAAGATTTTTTAAGTACTATTTTTAATTTCCTTATTCAGAATCATCTAGAAAATCTGGAATATATATCTTCTTATGAAAGCTATGATTTTATTCCATCTAAATTATTATATTACATGCACCCATGTATCTATATGGTACATTTCATGTATTATTTTGCATTATACTAAATTTACTGCATATAATAGACAACTTTAAATACTATTTAGATCTCTATAGAGATAAATTGCATATTTTCATCTTAAATTAATGAAGACTTTTAATCAGATTTTAATAAAGAATTATTAATTATATATTAAAGAATTAGAAGAATAAATAATTCTTTTCCATTGAATTTTAAATTTTCAAATTACGGAAAAGGTAACTAGTATCATGATTTTCAATATTCTAATTAAACACATATATTCAAGTAATTCATTTTGTGCAATTAAGGAAAAAGCTTATAATAAGTGAAAATTATTCAAAACTTTAATTTCATGTTTTTTTTGTTTACTAGTATAACATTAGATTAAAAAAATATTTATTATTTAAAAATGTAATTTTTTCAACCAAAATTTAATTTCTTGAAATTTGATTAATTATTTATGCAATAAAAGTAATAACATATAATACAAGTGACTGAAATCCACTTAATATTCTTATCTTTAAACATTATTTGTGACAGAAATATTATTTGAGCAATATTACAAATTTTAAAAACAATATGGTAACTAATTCCTGAAATATTACTTCAATAAATGTAATATATGTCAACAATTAATAACATTTTATGTATTACTATTTAAATGTGGTGTTTCGTAACATTTTTAATTCTTCCTTATTTTTAGTTAATAATTCAGTAATTTGATATAATTTATTTTTCTTACTTCGGATTTTTTTTATTTCTTTACATTTCTAAAAATTCGTATTTTTATTATATAGATACTGGAATTGATTAAATGCGAAAAAGAATGAGTTCAAATCATGAATTACAAGTAAAAAAAACAACAATTATTTCTAACGAAACATAATTTTATATTTTTTGAAAGCAAAATCTAAAATGTTAAATAGTTATGTACACAAAAGTATGAAAATTGAAATCATTACTTACTAACAAGCTCTAGAACATACATTGGAACATTTGGAGAAATATTTATTACTGTATGCCGCTAGAAATATCAAATTAATAATAAGTTAAAAAGGGATGGAAGAAAATTTTAAAAATAAATTATTATTATAATAAACAAGAATGTTTATGTATACATATTTCAATAATTCAAACACACAAGAAATATAAGGTAACTTCCAATATTAATAATTCAGATAAATACATAAAAATTGGCTTGAAAACAAAAATTATGTGCATTAAAAAGTTCAAATTAGTTACTGGGGTATAAAGTTTAAAAATAAAATACGTAATTATATTATGCTAAATTTACATTTTAAAAGTTAAAAGTAATAAATAACTTACGATGGTCACAGATAGGAGCCGTATTTGGATAGGAAATGTAAAAAGGATCAGTGCATTTGCTATCCATCAATGATACATTCAAAAGACATTCCTCTCGACATTGCTATAAAAAGTATATGTACATATAAATTCCTTACACATTCCTTACAAATTCCTTACACATGATTAATCTATGTTACATTAATTTTACCTAATTAATTCGAGCTTTAACAGTACAAACCAAAATTCACCGAAAGTTCTTAGTAAACATATTTTAATTGAATACTCGTTAGACAAAGTTAATTTTATTTGAGGCCCTCAATTGAAAAGAATGTTTACAAAGCTCTTTGTGGAATTACAATTTTGTGAAATATTTCAGTCAATAAAAGAATTAAGTTAAATTATGTTCATATTTTTAACTATGAAGATATTTTTGTTAATGCGTGAAAGACGACATCCCATAAAAAGTTAATATCAATTATTGGCAAATATTATGACCATAAGCATTGTAAAAATTTATCATTGTTTATTAATATTCTTCAATCAAAATTATTTTATTTCGCTAAGAAATGTAAAAAATTAAAAAATTAATTGCGTAAATCATTGCTATTTGTATGATTTAAGAAGATAATATCTTATAAAACTCATTGCTATTTTCATAATATAGAAGATATGACATATTTCTCTCTGTTGAAAATAAATTGCTTATTTTTAAATAAAGAAAAAATAACATTAATTTCACATGTATTTTACGTATGTATACACATTTTACTATTCTGTTTTATAAACATCATTCAATATTTCCTCCATTAGCTAGTTATATTGGAATAAGTTGAAGGATCGAATAGAATTTACTTTTTTATCAAAAAATAATTAGATTTTTTGCAAGGAATGTTTCTAGAATACTGAAATCAAATGAAAAATCAAATATTAAAACTATATTCTACGACGACATGTTATGTTTCATGTTGTGTTATGAATGTTAGTTTTGAATAAAGATATTTTAATTAAATGTAATAGTTATATACCAAGAAACATGGTCAAATATTGCTTTGCGGCTACTTTAAACTAATATTTAATAAACAGTTAAATGGAAGCTAAATTTAATGAGCCAAATCAGAAAAATGTTTTTCTTTGTGTTAAATTATTTTGACTATAAAATATTTCAAGAACACCAATAATTTTTTTAACCTAAAAAAGGAATAATATTTAAAAATATTAATTAATAATCTCAAAATTGTTTTATTTCTTTTATGTCAATTCTTTGCTTCAATGAATTCAATCAGGAAAAAAATGCATTAAAAAATCAATGAGATATGAAATATTTTTTTTAGTTAAATAAATTTAACACTTAGAACAGCATTTTCAACACTTTTAAATACATTGAAGTAGATTTGATGAATTTTTCGTGTATTCGAGTTAAAGCAATGTTCTTATTGATTTCCACATACAAAGATTTCTTATTAAAAAATTAAAATAAAATAAAAAAAGAATTTTTAAAATTGTTTACTATTATTCCTAGTGACCACGTTATTTATAAAACAACTTCAACTATTTATTATAAAAACAAAGTTGCAAAAAAAGTTTTAAAATGTAAACAATTAAATAAATTGCTTAACATTTAAGTGTGAAATCTTTCAAAAATGAATAAATATTACAATTCTCTAGTTCTGAGTTATAAGAGCCGATATTTTTCATATCCAATAACACATATAATGTAATAAAAAAACCGGTACTGTTAAAAATAAACAAATTTAACTGTTAAAAAAATATTTTCTTGATGGCAAACTCGATTGATAGTATCATATAGTTTCTAGAAAAATTCATTTGTCTAATTTCTTTTATGGTAGTGCATCAGCTTATTTTGAACGTGCATAATTAAGATTTATCTAGTATAAGCGCTTGAGAAAATAACCATTGGATTTTGCTAGAGCAGCAAAATTCGAAAGAAAGATGTGATATAATTTGTTTTTCCATCCTGACTGACATTCGGACAAAAAAAAAATTATTCGGATTTTCACTGAAATCGATTAGTCAATGTTATCACATCATATACATAAATGTAAATTTACATCAATAAGCTCTTCAAATAAAAGACTAATAAGTTGCATGGATTTTAGGTAGTTTAGATTTTAATAAAAAAAAGTTTTTATTCATTAATTTCTATATTCATTAGCTCATAAAATCTATATAAAATATTAATCCAAAAATCATTAGCTTACCTGTGAATAATCAATTATGCTGTTGTAATCTAATATTGTGTGAAATTATTTTGGTGTGAATATATTTCTAACTATTTTTCCTTCAAAAATATTTTTGCTTAAGGATTCTAGATATAAATTAGTTCTTCCTCCTCAAAAATGTTTTTGTAAATCTGATTTTAATTATGAAAATATATCGATTGAAAATATAATCGTTGAAATTAAATAAACCATTGAAATTAATTCATTGAAATAAACCATTGAAATTAAATTTATTTTTTCAATGAATATATGCTCCTTACAATATATCCATTGAAAAGATAAATTATAAATAATTAGCAATGAAAGATTTGTTTTACTTCTTACTATATAGCAAAAATTAGTTTCTTACCGTTCTAGACAGTGGTCCGTATCCTCCTCTTTCATACCACATTTTCAAATAATCAGTGCAATTAGTAGCATAGGGAGCTTCCATCAATATGTTTACTGTCTGAAATTAAAAATAAAAAGTTTGGATTATTTTCATTTCCTTGTGTCTATTGAACAATTTTTCCTAAATGATAAATGTAACTTTAGCATATGCTTAAATTATATATATAGAATAACTAATTCATCAAAGTTTCTCAATCCATTGAAGTTATTTCGTAAAATCAAACACAAAAAAACTAAAACTATAGTTTTATTAATTTTATAATACTTTATATTATAATACAAATAAACAATAATGTATGCAAATTAATTTAATAATACTTTCTAAAATTAACTATAATTTCTTCTATGTACCCTCATATTTTATTACATTGTATTGATCTTTTGGTTATATGTTAAGCACTCTATTTTTTAGTATACCTCCAACTTAAAGAAAGGGCTGGGTCAATGTTGTCAATGAAATTTTTCCTTATTAAAAGGATTTCACGTCCTATTATACACCTAAGTCTGTTTTTACACGGTCTTTTTGTACACGGTTTT
>JAPDSC010161947.1:27641-62853 GCA_026290005.1 Latrodectus geometricus | reverse complement strand
CTTCTGGAACCAATCTACCGTGTAAAAACAGACTTAGGTGTATTAATCAAAAGGTAAAACTGACAATAAAAAGTAATGTGGTATGTAAAAGTATTATTGACTAAAACAGTAATACCTTTAAAAAATACATTTTTTTTATACATTTTTCATTTATTTTTCTTAATTCTTTTTTAATTTCATTAAATTATTTTTCCAAAAGAGACTTCATCTTCTTTTTTAATGGATTCATACAAAATCATTACAATACATGTAAAAACATTACAATTTCTCAAACTTTAAGGAAAGAAAGCTTAATTAAACTGGCTGGTGTATTTTTGATGCTAAAAATATCTACTAAATTATTTTCTTACCATTGGCTAGAGACCGAATCACTGATAAGTTTAAAAGGCAAAACTAATGGTTATGTTTCTTACTAATATACGTCAAAATTCTGAAAGAATTGTTTTGAGTTTAAGAAGATTATACAGTTAGCACAATCAAATTATTCCAACTGTTTAAATTTTTTAGTAAATCATAATTTAAATTTATTATATAGTTTTCTCAGGTTAATAAAATATATAACCTGAAGTTCTGGTGTGATACGTATTTACTATCAAAGAAAGAAAAATGCCTTTCCACTGAAAAAACACAATACGTCTTGAAATTTCGGAAATGTTTTAAATTATTTCAAACTCAAGTACTAATTTAGATGAGTTTTTATAATTATCAGTAAAAGTTATCTACAAAATCCTTATACTACTATAAATCAGAATCAATTTCTTTTTAGATACATTTTATACATTATTCACGAGTTACCAAAGGATAGTCACAAAAAGCAGGTGTTAACATGCGATTTATCTTGAAACCAGCAAATTTCCGTCCTCTAATAGTAATACAAATACAATACCTAAATAAAATCCTCTAAAAAATTTGAAATTGTCAGTGGGGTTGATCATTTTTTCTGCTTAATTAAGAGCATTTTGATTTTATAATTGACAAAAACACACTGAATCTAGCGGGCATATTTTTCCAGATTATAAAAGAATTTTCACAAATAGTGACTAAGAATTTCACATATAAATCTCTTTGCAATAATTTTCGATACTTCTGGATAAGGCCTAGCAAATGCTTTTGAAGAAACAGGATTGACTTGGAGTCAAAATATAATACTGCAAATTCTTTTTACTATACTATCCTAGTGTAAAAGTGTGTGTGTGACACTCTATAAACAAGAAATTCTTTTCCTGACCCTTTATAGGAGAGAAAATAAAAATTTTCCTTTGTACTCATATTCTAAGTTCCACCAAATATCATTTCGTCGAATATATACGATGGCTCTAACATTTTATTTAATTGATTAAGCGAATATCGTGCCTAGAGACAATATAAAAATACGGGGTATTATCTCTCACGATACTGATCGTAGGGATAATATGAGGTATTATCCCTACGATCAGCTAGCAGACAAATGACTAATGCTCAGACGTTCAGTTCAACAGTTCGAAGCTTCGGTATCCACACGTGTGTGGGTGTGTGATCCAGGAGAGTTGATAACCACTAGGGTGTGGTTATTTGCATTGTTTTGGAATCCTTTTCAAATCTCTAATTAACATTCATTTGCTAAAACTGGCTATTGAGTGTGAAACAAAATAATTATCCTTGTACTAGGCAATTATTAAGTACGGACTATTAAATTAGTATTAAAATTAATTTTACATTTGAAGTTATTTTACATTGTTAGTTTTATAAAATTAATAACTTCATATTTTTAATACTATAAAATAATTAATTGCAGAACTTTTCTCCATCGAAGGATGTGATTATCTACTTCACAATACCATTATTGATTCAGACATTGATAATGAATCGGGATGTTATCTTAATGAAGATATATTACTGGTAATCAATATTTGAATATATGTGCTATTGAAATAATTAATGAAAATATGTTATTATAAGCACAATATTTGTGAATTTAAAAAAATTGCTGTTTAATCTTTACCACTTTTTAAATACGTTTAAGAAGATAAAGAGAAAAAAGCAGAATATTTTGCACTAATTGGCTTAAATAACGCCAGTCTTGCTTAATAAAATGAGCCATTTTTTAAGAATTTTTAACACATTTATCTAACAACTGATTCTACAACTCAGCAACTTATCAAAAGATTTAAAGAGTGATGTTTGAAACTTATTAGTCCCAACATAACTTATTTAATTTTTTAGGAAAAAAAAGAAATAAATCTGTATTTTAGGATTTAGAATAATATATAGATGTGTTATTGAAACGAAACAATATATAAATGCCATTTTAGGATTAACGAAAGGTAAATTTAACATCATTTGATGTACCTTATGCTTTGTATATTATGTATGAAACACCAAAACAACTTACCTTTGAAGGATAAACGAAATAATTGTAACAGGGTTTGATGGCAAACCCTTTCTTAAAAGGATTTACAAGTAACCTCGGATTGTGAATAGTCATTTGTAAAACTGATGGAGTTGCTGTGTAAAAGGAATCCTTGACAGTCGTTTTAATTTTTAAATTTATAACTGGAAAGAAATCAAAGTATCAATGACAACGCAAGCCATTAGAAAATTTCTTACGATAAATAAACCAAATGATCTTATTTTAAATGAAAATTATACTTGATGAAACTGTAGATGATATAGCGTTTAACCTGGATAACTACTCAGTATTTTATAAGCAAAAATCATTTATTTAATACACAAAAGGTATAAATTTATTTAAAATATTATGTTGAATTGCGATTTCGGTCCCCTTCCTTGCCAATGTGGAGATAAATGCGCCAAGCATGGTAATCCGGATGTTTTTCGTGCATGCTCATTAATTACTCTTTTTATTTTTAGCCTTTTCATTGAATTAGATTCACTTTGAAATAGTGGTATAATTTTCGGCATTGCAACGGCATTTTTTGAAAAAGCGCCAAGCTGGGGACCCAAAGAACATGTTCACCAAATATTGAATATTTTTAAATTATATAATTATTTAAGTGATATAATTTAAATAAAATAATATAATTATTTATAAATTAAAATTATTTTATAAAAAATTTCATTATTATTCTCATAATTATTTTAAAATATTTTAAAGTTAGAGGGAATAAAATGGAAGTCATATCCTGTGTAGCAACACATGTAAATTTATTGTTATTTTTAAGAAACCATTCATACGACTATATGCTCAGTTACTCATGCGCAACAAATAAGCAATTGATCTGGATGAGGGACATTAATTTGCTTGATCTAAGCAATTTCATTTTAGAAAAAAATACTTGTCATTAATATAATCATTACATATAGAAATAAAGAAACAATCATAAATAAAGAATGTAATATTCGAAAATCTTTAACTTCAATTAAAAATTTGCTTTGTGTTTCAAAATTCTACATAAAGAAATTCCATGTATTTCAATAATTTATTTTAACTGTTAGTTTTCTTCGTTTAAAATTTATTCTTACAATGAACATGTTTACTTACAGGCTTTTGCTGGCATGGTATAAATTTTTCTTTTAACATTTCCTATATAACTGTTTAATGTATAGCAGTTATTCGGCAAGCCCATTGCATCATACACACTTATCCATTGTGTTCCATTTCTAAAAATAATAAATTATTCGTTATGATGTCTGCTATAATGTATGTTAATCATACTTGAATTTGAATAAGGCTAATTAAATAAAATATGATAATTAAATAACTCTTAAATAATCATTTTAGTAAAACTAACCATTTAGTTTTAATTAATTTTACTACGAATAATAAAAATTATAATGGATCCATTTAACAACATTATAAACTAAAATATATTTGAAATTTATGATATAAAAATATATGTCTTACACAATGATATATTACTAAAAGAAACAAATGAACTTATTAAAATTATTGTTGGTGCAAAGTTAAAATTATGGTTATGGTTCAACATAAATATTGGAAAATCACAATAACATTTGTTATTTCTAATGTACAAGAAACATTGTAAAGCTAATTTTTTATTTCCATTTTTACAAAATTAACTTCATTTATCACAATGAGTTTAATAAATCCTTTTCTTAAATGTAGTATGCCATAATCAGGAAATATTCCTCCTTAAAAAAGAGAAAATATTGCCTGCTTTGTTGATAACTCTTAGTAAATAATACTATTTAAAATGTTTACTAGCAGTGTTTTATTAAAAATTTTAATTTATAGTTTATCAAACACTAGGAAAAATGTGAGTAGCACGCAATTTCCCTTTGTTTTTAGATTTTCTATTGAGTTAAAAAGAAAAATAAGATATGTAAAATTCAGATTATGAAATACAATACTGCAATGAAAGAAATTTTCAGAGATACTTAAATTATACTTAGGAAATTTTAGGAGTGTTTAGAGTAGTCACCTTAAACTTCAGTACATTTCTGTAGTTTTCCAAAGTGTAAATGACACTAATTAATTTCTTTCAACCGATAAAAGTAATGCATTTATAACCCAGTTTTATCTTTGAAAGGAAAAATTACATATAGTTGAATTCCTTTGTAAATTAAAAAAAAATAGTTAAATTTTTTTCCAAGCTAGATTAGGTAGATAGGATGGAGGTAGTATCATTTTAATGTTTTTTCACTCAGGAAACTTTGATTCAATTTTAATAAATTAGAAAATGCATTTTTAAAGTGAAGATAGAATAATTTTATATTCAGTTCTTCATACTAAATGCTTGGAAGAAATTTAATAATATACCACTTAACTACGACTGTTTCTTACCCTTGCAGCTTGATGACTTTGACCAACCCTATACTCTTATAAAGAAAACTGTATAATTTATTTTTTCATTGCATACTACCTTTTTATAATTATGAGAATGGGTATTTTTCGAAAATTTATACATTACTTTCTTTAAGTGTAGAAATGTCAGGAAACGGTATGTACATTCAACCATCCATTGCAGCTTTAGAAATAATGTGATGGACGGTGTTTTTTTAATAATTTACACACATTCTTTTTGAGTCATCAATTAAAATTTTGAGGAACCCAAACCAAGTTATTTATGTAAACAATTCTTCATGAATAGTTATGAATGATGGCGGATCAATTTTTTCATGAATTGTTAGGTATGAAGTTCCTTTTGCATCATTTGATAGATAGAGCAATTATCTTCCATAAACGTTGTCAGAATGGTAGAGGAATTATACAAAATTAAGGCTGCTCCTTGTCTTAAAATGAACTATGACATCTGTGAAATTCAGTAAACCATCTGAATATAGTGTAACAGGTGAAAAATTTTCAAAAAGTTTATTGTAAAAATTGAACACATTCTTCCCAATTTTTTTTCTGTTATAAAAATTATAGAAAATCTTATGATAATGTTTTCATATATCCATTTCACACGACATATGAAAACCCCTTCATTATAAAGTTTAATGTAATTATTTAAAATAAATTATTCCAACTGTATAAATTTTTTCTACCCTAAACCTCTTGCAATCACTTAAAATAAAACAAAACGCCAGCAATTATGAACTAGTTCATGTCAAGTTTACCACTTTTCTGAAAGAGTCACAAAAACTTCAAATTATCCATGTTTTGTATGTTTATTAAAGATACATTTTATTATAATCAAAACACAGCAAAAAATACCCTAGTTTATTTAAAATTTGGTAAAACTACATTTTAGGGTGCCCCCTTGGCATACATGGTAATTTTTGTTTGGCTATTGATTTTATTGGCTTTTTTTTTTTTTTTTTTTTTTTTTTTTATAGAACAAATTGTTGCTCTGTTGCAATCAGAATACGATTGTGTTTTGCCCAGCTTGGCGATCAATCGCGATTACAACTTGGCGAGAATCAAAGGGGCACCCTAAAGTATAGTCTAACCAAAATTTTTAATTCCTTAAGGTATTGATCATAATTTTAAATTTAGTTTATAAACAATAATATATGTAAAATAAGCTTTCAAAATTTATGTGAAAGCTAAAAATATTCAGCAAACTTTACCCATTTGATTATCTTACTTCCTCACCTGCATGGTCGAGAATATGTTGGAAAGACAACTTGACATGATTCAATTATGTCTTCTGGTTGGTTACCGAGTAGTCTGTACTGCTCTCGGCTTAACTGCGGCAACTCATAAGCAGTTATAGCAGGCATCTACAAGAAATTAATTTAACACTTCGAATGCCAATTGAATAAAAATTTTAAAAAAAAAATAATTTTAAGTATTATATTTTGAAGATAATGTCTATAAAATTATTTTTGAATAAATATATACAAATACTAAATATATATAATATGAAATATACTTTTGATGAAAAATTGTTATCGGGCCTCATTTAGAAAAAGCCTAACGAAATAAAATCAACAAAAATTTGTTTTATTTCAATGTTAAGCGCAAAATGCATTCGAAAAATGTAGATTAAACAACAGTTAACTTTGCAGCAAAATTCTTTCCCTTATTAATATTGCACATGATTACACATATAAATAAAAATATGACATCTGTTAAAATAAAGTTTCTTTTGTACTCTATTATGTTTAGTGAGTTATTTCTGCTTTAAAAGTAAGGAATAACCAACATGTGTTAAAAATATTTTTAAATAATTTTAACACTATTATGGAAAAGTTTTCTGGTTTCTTATGAGTATAATTTTTGCATAAATATTGTACTCCTTTACACTTTTATTTGTACATTTGTAACCTAGCTAATTGTATTTTTTCAGAAAAAATTGAGTTTTTTTTTTTTTTTTTTTAATTTTTATTTTTTATTTTTTAAGTATGTGTTTCTAAACGATATTATAGAAACTACAGTTTGTATTTAATTTGTTACTAGATTAACAATTATTAAAAAGGGAAAAAAATCTAAGATATCTATAAGATATGAGATATAAATAAAGATATCTAATCAATATAATATAGTTTAATCTATAAGAATAATAAATTTACAAATTAAAATATATACTTGTAATGTCATTTAACATAAATTGAACTTTTAAAAGATCAGTGGGTTTCATTTCCTCACCAATTATGACTGCTTGGCTTAAAATTAACAATAAAATATCAAATTTGCATTGCGTAAAATATGCACAATGGAGTAAAAAACGACAAATAAACCAAACTAATTAGCATAGGTCCACAATTTTCCAAACTTACAAGCAATTCAAGTTTTGTTTCACATTTGTATTATAAATCGAAATTATTTTTGTAACCAATTCTGCGCCATTTTGCATAGAATACAAATGTTCGATATATAAAAATCAATTCATTTTTTTTCCTTTTGTACAAGCTTAAGATTTTTTAATCCTTTTCACAGCTACTGAATTTATGCTTGTACTGTTTTAAAAGCATTATGAAAAAATATGGCATCATAATTAGGTTTACTGATAAAAAAAATAAATAGGTAAAGTAAACAATCGTTATTATACTATCGTTATAAAATTCATATAAAAATAGTCTTTATTTATATTAGATTATTACGGTTTACAAAAAGGTTATCCGTCTTGAAAAAATGTCATGCAAATATAATTTATTTAATATAGAATATACAAATCCTATAAAATAATATCAAGTTTATATATTTTGGTTATAATTCATTGAAAAGTAAATATCTGATGATAAATATTTTGTCTCATGCGTATGTTTTTCCTTATTTATTTACCACGCAAATTAAATAATTCAAAAAGTAATAAATTGAAATCAATAAGTCAAACACAAGCACGAGCGCGCATCTGTCTATGATGGAAATTTTCTACTGTCTATTAAGTTATTGCTTTTTGAATCATTGTTGGATTATGACAGAAATAAATTAATTAATAGGCATATTTATGATATCACAGAATAGAAAAACAAAGGAAAACCCTCAAAAATTCACATCAATAGACATGGAATATTTATAAGTTAAAATTGTAACTAAAATCTTTTTACCAAATTTCTCTTTTCTTAATATTTATTCATTTACCTCAATCGCATAGCTTGCTATAAAAAAATATTCAATTACATAGCTTTGTATATGAAATATTCAATGATTTAAATACAAGCTCGTATTTTTGTTTCTAAAAATATTAAATTTAGTATTTATATTAACCAAATAGATGTGAAATGAAGTGTTTTTCGTAGTTTTTTGAATTGTTAAGAAATCTGGAAGAAATTAATCTCATGCCCGTTTAATATAGATTTAATGAATAGAATATTTTCTGCTACTTAATGATTGCATTTATTTTAATTTACACCTTCACAATAAAATTACTTTTCCATACATGAATATTTTTTCTTTCGTTGCATCAATAAATTCATTAATAAATAAATTAATACATGTGCAATATTCCATTTAATTACTAAAAGATCTTAACACTTACAGTAATATTATCAGGATATTCATAATTCGGATTGCAAAAGTAAAAATATCGGTGACAGAAATCTGTATAATTCTTCGCTGGGGAGCACAAATCTGGATATAAATTACAAAACAAAGAGGCTGAAATCCTGAAAAGTGAAAGACACAAAGTTTAATGGATAAAATACTGTTTAAAATTTATATAAACAAAAAAAGTGTTCAAAGGATAAAGAACTTATTATAAAGATCTGAAAAATCCAGATTGATGATGTGAGTTAAAATATTTTCTTTGAAGAGTAAGTTTTCAATTTTAAATGAGGTAATAATTTAGTTAAACAGTTTAAACAGAATTTCGTAGATAGAAAAAAACCATATAATTGTTCAAAGAATACTTCAGTCTAAAACTGCTGTTAAATACCTCTGTTTACACAATTCTTTAATAAATAGTTGTTCAAAAACTCTTGAATTTATTTTTTTATTTATGTGAAATGTTTTGTTAAATTTAAGTAATTTTCAATGTTCATGAGTTGTTTCATTTTCTTCTTATTTATCAGTTCTGTATTTAGAATACTTATTAATCGATTAATTTTCAGTTTTAGAGAAATGTATTTACCTTCATTAACATTTTGATAACATTTTCTTAAAAAATTTTAAAAATATTATCTTAAATTTTTAATATTATCCATTAATCTACTGAAACATTAAGCAATTTTCGTTCCCTATCAATAATTTATTATTTTATTGTGATGCAATATATTCTATATATTTTTCATTATTATATATAGAACATATGCAATATATTCTATATATTTTTCATTATTATATATAGAACATATGCAATATCTTACTTTCATGCATTTTCCAATAATATTGTTAATTTATTCAATATATGAACCAAAGGTGTTTGTATTTACACTATAAAATTTATTAGAAGTTTGTGACCTTTCATAGATACAAAATTTCTGTGCATGCCTTATACTTTAAAGGCAGTGTACCACTATTCTAAAATAACACCAAACTAATATAATCTAAAATATTGAATTTAATATTAATTAAAATGTCAAAATTTTACATTATTTATTAAATGTTTCATTTCCTTCATATGACATTATATTTTAAAGAAGTTATGGGTTGAATCGATTAGATAATAGATACTATGGGGTGAATCAATAATCTTCAAAATTTGGAAATCTTTAATTGCCACTCTTTATATTTTGGAATTATTTTATAATCTAACAGAAATAACTTTGAATCATAATTGTTAGCAATTATGTGAATTAAAAGCTATTAAAAATATTTGGCAACAAGATTAAAAAAGAGAAATTTTTCTCTAGTTAGTGGTGATTAAAATCATTTAACTACGTTTTTATTTTGTAGAGAATTTGGTTGATTAATAACAAACTTAAATTAATAAAAGGATTTTTTTATAATTTGTTCAAAAACTTTTCTTATTTCATGAGTACATTACACTGAATACACACATAAAACGTAGATAAAAATGTGAATATACTAATTGGATTTTAATTTATTTCCCATTAACTTGTAATTGGTTATAAATATGAACAAAATTATGAAGCTACTAATGAATTTTAAATCATTTAATGCATTCTTACAAAATTTTATTCTTTATATTTAAAGCATACAAAAACAATTAATTTTAAATATCGAATTATTTCTTATATAAATATGTAAAAAACCTTTTCCATCCATGTGAAGATTTTTAAATATTTTTAAATTAACATAATCTTCTAAAGTTGGTTAAATACAGATAGCTGTTTCATCAGAAACATTAATAAATAAATGTAGCAATTTCTATTAGAAATTATAATGTACTAATTTAATAAATAGTAATCACAAAAAATTCATATGTATTTGATTATCAGAAGATTCTCTTCATTAATAAATCAAAAACTCTTTTTGAAAATAAATTATATTTTATAAAAAGGAATTAAAATAAATCTAAATGCACATCATTACATACCCATTATGGCTACATATAGTGACAGCTGGTACTTCAACATCATCGGGGTGTTGCACAACAACGTCCATAACTGTTGGATACCTCCAATAAGACTTCATGAATAACCACGTATAATAAGAAAATCCGACGAGACAGAAAGCGAATACACATAACCTCAATAACTTTTTGTACTTGCTTCTTGTGGCAATTAGCTCAGGAATTCCAGTAATTACTGACTGCTTTAAGACAAGAAGAAACTCTCTTTTCCATGTTCGCAGTTTCATTTCTCCTGGCTTTCAGAAATTAATATCCTGATAAAATACATAAATATCATTTTGAACTTTGATATTTATAAGATTCTAAACATAATAATAGAATTATAATTTTTTTTAATTTTAATTCTTATAATTTTAATAAAATTATAAGAATAAAGAGAAATGTATATTTTCTACAAAATGATTAAACCAGTATTAGTTAAAAATCTCTCGAAAAGTAACTTTATTTTAATCAATAATTTTAATTTATTAATATTTACTGATTCATAGAATAAAAATAATAATTTCGATAAACACATTTGCAATATTTAATACAATTATTATTTGTAAATGTGCAACAAAGCTCGTTTTTGTAAAATATATATCGAAAAATTGATTAAAGTTTGTTTAAATAAAATTTTACAATTTCTTTCATTAAAAGTTATAATGATGTTCGAATCTAACTTTATTTATAAGAGTAAATGTAATTTATTTGTCTTGAATATATATTTTCCATACATAGATTCAAAACCTAATTAGAAATGTTCATACCCCAATTTTTCTGAATGTTACTTACATTCTCTCATCAAACACGCATATATTTACGATATTTATTTTCATTCTTTGTGAAAAATATTTCACCTCCATTTGTTGTCAAGGCAACCCATGAATAAGACGATGTTTGAATTAAAACTTTTTTGTTGATTTCCTTTTCGCTAAAGTAATCTGAAACTGTTTATGTTTTAATAACTTTGAAAATCACATTCTTATATTGCATTTATGGATAAGAATTCGAAAATTCATTTCAGAATTTTTGTGTAAAAGTATTTGAGCAAATTTCTATAATGGACTTTTTAAACTGACGTAATAAGAAATGATGATTCAATTTGTAATAAAAATTAAGAACTTACTTTAGCAAGAATCTATTTTTTGATCTACCTTTATAAATTTGTTTTTATTCTCCATTAATATTTCTCAAAAGAAGACCATTATAGAATCCATTAGTAAAATTTGCTAGGGCCGCTTCGTCAGTAGGAAAAATATTTATATGGTGCATTCAAATAGAATAACATGGAGTAAATATTTTATTGCAAATACTATTTAGAACTTCTTGGGAAGAGCTATAAGTTAGTTTTATTTGCAGTAATAGATTTCAAAAGAAATAATGTTAAAAGGACAGCATAAATGTACTTTTATAAATAAATATTTTGCTGAAATTTATTTTAAATGGAATAAAGTGACGCGAGAAATGTGTTTAATTTTAATTGTTCCAAATGAAACATTCAGCGTTAAATGTAGCCTATTAAAATCTTAAAATAATAAATTATCAAAAAAAGAAATATAATATTCTTAAAATCTGAACTTTCATCAGTTTTAATTAATTTTTTTACTAAAAGTATATAATATTATTTATAAACTAATTCTAAAATCTCTAAGTTTCCAAAATACCTTAAAGACATGGTTAATTTTAAATATTTGTAGTAAAACAACTATGCGTTATAACATTATTCTAACAAACGAATATTATAAGATAGTACTTTCTAAACCAAGCAAAAGTAAAATCAGTAAATGTAAAAAGCTAATTTTAAATGGACTCATTTATACGTGAGTATCACTTGTTAAATAATAACACATATTTGTTATAACTAAATAAATTAGCTAAAAATCTCATTTTAAATTAATTTAAAACTCTATAAATGAATAAAAATCATCTGAGTCTTAGCAGGCAAATAATTTTTATTTAATGATTAGAATTCCTGCCTTTATTGTAAGTTGTGTAAGATTAATAATTAATAGAATCAAATTATTAAGATAATTAAATTTTTAATTATCTTTTACTTAATTTATACTAAATTTTAAGTACATTTCAAATTTTAAATATTTTATATAAATAGTTAGAATAATTATTAAACTTGCCTGAAAATCTATCTTACAAATAGAAACACAATCTAGGGTATCAAAATTACCCCCATTCAATGCTAACTCTTAAACTGACGCATGCTCAGAGCCTTAGAAAATTCTCATCCCAAAGCAGACGATTCGGAAGATGGAGAGATTTCGCGTTGCTCTTAATTCAACTTTGGCCCTTCTCATAGCGTTAAATTTAACAGTATCGTCTGCCGCTAAAAATAAAAGACAGTCATCTTTATATGACTATGAAGATCTTTTATTAAAAGGTATTTATGATGATGAATATGATGAAGAATTTCCAGGCTCTTGGGATCTTCCTTCAGCTGATATGTAAGAATTTATTTTACAATTATAATAAGTATTTTGAAATGTATAAAATTCTAATATTAAAAACATATTTTTAATTTCTCAATAAAGTTAATTTTACATCAATAAATATTTTTAACATTACTGTAAGAAAAATTTAAAAAATAACCTAGATGTATGATTCCAACTTTATTTATTGCAAAATGGGTATTAGATATACAATTATATAAAACAAGTTTTAAGATTGATTATATAACCTGATAATTGTCTAAGATGTAAATAAAATACAAATGTAACCATGCAAGATACAAATTAAATTTAATTTACAAGAAGTAATTCTTTTATAAAGTATTAAAATATATCATAATTTAATCAATGTCTCTGTATTTTTAATTTTGTTTGATAATTTTATTTCAAAATTACAGTTTCTTTTAATTTAAGGGTACTACTGAATGTATAATTCTGATACATTTAATAATAAACAAATTCAATAAGCATGTAATAGAATATCACAATAAATATTTCTAACTGTATATACTATAGCAAAAATAATAGGTTGATTATGTGTATCTTCTTAAAATAGTTGTGATTCATGCTTTTATCAGTACTAAAATAAGAGTTTATAAAGAAAGAAATTCATGTAAAGTAAAATTTTAAAAGTTGATTTATTTTTTAAAGACAGATAACAATCAAATCACATTAGTTTTAAGTTTAATTTTCTACAAAATGCTTTTTGAAATATACTTCATTTATTGCGTTTATTTTACTAATAATATTTAAACTGCACATTTCATCTATTATTAGAAAATATTTTAAGCAGTTTAATATTGTAATCTTTATTTAGATAAAAGTGGCTGCACAATATCTTATGTTTTAAATTTATTTTTTAAATTTTTATAATATTACTGCCTTCCAAGATTTTCACCCTGTTTATTTAATTCAGGTGATAAATTTTACTTTCTGTAATTATCCTATCAAATTAAACTTTAATTTGTTATTCAAATTTAACTTATCCATGATATTATTTTACATTTAAACTTTAAATGTTAAGAAACTTAATTATTTAATTATTCATCATCATATTCCATTAGCATTTATTTGCAATTAGCGCATATTTTTTACATGGATTTTAACAAAAAATATATATTTTATTATTGATCTGATAAAATGTTACAATATGATTTTCAACTTTAATATATACTACTATATACGTGTTTTCCATAAAATGTATGTTTTTGCATTTGAATTATTAAAATTTACTTTTGAATATTAAACTGAAAAGATTAATTTTATTTGAAAATATGAATCATCAGAAAAACAATAAATATAAGTTTCAAAATAAAAAAACTGAATATTAACTTTATACTATTATAAATATTATATAAATAATAAATAATAAGACATTTTTAGTTTTATAATTGTTCTATAATCTTAAGAAAATAATAATTCTAACCATATTCTTCACAATAAGAAAATTTATTGTATAACTATTATTAAACACTTTCGAAACATTTGAAAAATCCATGATTAATGTATGCAGTTCAAAATCCATAGACCATATTCAGGGAATTATTTCTAAATGATTTGTGAATTATTATTTAATAAATCACAATTTATTCTTGCCGTATTCCAAGTTTAAATTCCCAATATGTCAAATATAAATAAAACTTTACGTCAATAGTGTCCAATATATGTGTATAAATTTTTAATGTAAAAATAATGCTATTATTCAATATAAACAAAGAAAATTTCGAGATAAGTTTTTATTTTGGAAAGAAAAACTAAAGCTAAAAATAAGAAAATAATTGTCAATTATAATACGTATAGTACTTAAAATTTTATAAAATGAACTATAGATATATCGTTTTGTAGAAACAAACAGAATTATAACACTTAATTTTAAAATATTTTGGTGAAAAGCTGGAATACAAAAAAAATGTAACAACACAATAAAAAGATGAAAATACATAAGGAAATAATATTACAATCATTCTGAAACAAATTCTCACTTAAGGCCATAAAAGTCAAAATTTAATAACTGCAACAGTTTCATATGTAATTCATTCATTCAATAAAAATGATGCCAACATATTTGTTTAAAGAAATCCAATGCAATTATTTAATTCGTTTAATAAAACTGATATGTTAGGGTAGAATTGATGAAAAGTAATTTTTCATAATAAATTTCATAAATATTAGTAAAGTATAAGTGATTTTATATATTTTATTACCATGCATTTATGTCATAATAATTAAAAATATTTGCATCATTCTCTAAAATTATAAACAATTTCTCTGTTAATTACTAGTTTTGGAAAAAGTTAACTCCATGGACAATTTAAATTAAAAAAAAAGTTATTAAATGTGCGCTTGATATTATGTATTTTCTTCTCAATACATCTGTAAATTTTACCAGTTAGAAGATAGATCTAATAAAAACATTTTAAAATTTTTAATTTGTTAAATTATGAATAAATATCGAGGTAAATTTAATTTAAAATATTTATTCCAATCATATCCAAATAACTACTGCATTACTGTCAAAGATTATATAAATTTCTCTGAAATAAATGACACCCTATTAGGATAATTTAATCTTTGATTTTACAGCAAATCGCCTTGTTATGATGATAACAATTTGCCGCAAAGATGTACTCCAGATTTCTCCAATGCAGCTGCCTACCGAAACATCATCGCGTCCAACACCTGCGGAGCTGGGCCTAAAGGTCCCCGAGAGTTCTGCAGACAGATGGGCAGCCCCTGGGCACGTGCCCCCTGTGAAATATGCGACATCACCATGCCTCACAGGGCTCATCTACCTCATCACATGACTGATTTTAATACCTATCGCAACCTCACTTGGTGGATGAGCGAGACCATGGAGGAAGGACCTGGATACCCAGGTCAAGTTAACCTCACCTTAGATTTCAGTAAGTTTGCATAAAACAATTAGAACAATTAAAATTTACGTTCCGTATATCTTGCTTGTTACTCTTTAATAATAAGTTAATATTACTTTTCGTATTTTCAAAATAGCATTATTTAATAAAATTTGCATGAAATTATTTTAAAGTTAAGGTTAATAACATTACTTTTTCCGAGTAATCATAATGGAAAAAAGTAATGATCACCTAAACCATAAACATATTGTATTTCAGCAAAGTTTATACACACTAATTAAAATAGTTATTGTATTTATTTTCAACTTTCAGAGTATTGATTTAATATTAAATATTTTAAATATTGCTCCGTACGCCATTGCCAACATTATGTTTTCAAATTTCTGTGGGGGGGGGGGTTTCCCCTCATTTGCTGCTTTTTTTATCACTTTTTTAAAATGATATTTTATGTATATATACTTCCTTAATGCATAAAAGTGTGTTCTTTATTTAAGTAACATATGCTCATTCAATTTCTCTGATACTACATCGCAAGTTTTAATTCTCATGATTATAAATAATGGAGTTTTAATATTCTAATTCTTTTTAATATTCTCATATATTTTTATAAGCAAATCTAAGTACTTTTTATAATATATTTACATTATTTAAATAAAATATTTATTTACATTATTTACGTTTATTAAAGTATGTATTATACGTTATTTAAATAAACTATTACAATATGTTATACTTTATTCAAAGGGAGTAGTCATTATTACTACAGCATTATGATAATCAATCAAAATTTTATATATTTGATTCGTCATGATAATGCTGTAGTAATAATGTAAGAATAAACTCTGTAAAGAATTAAAGGTAAAATGCTGCCATGAATTTAGCCAAAATAATGTAAATATATACAAACTAATGTATATATTTACATTAGTTTGGATAAATTCATGGCAGCATTTTAACTTTAAAAGAGTTTATTCCCTATTTATTTATTATAAAAAGAGAAAAATTATTTTCAGTTCCTTTTAAATCTTATAATCTAATGTATATATTTACATTAGTTTGGCTAAATTCATTGCAGCATTTTAACTTTAAAAGAGTTTATTCTTTATTTATGTATTATAAAAAGAGAAAAATTATTTTCAGTTACTTTTAAATCTTATAATCTTTTAGGAGTTTAAGTATAAACTATAATATTCATACATTTTTACCATAAAAAGTTCTAAAACTCATAAAATCTAAATTTTTCTACTGTTTAATATTTGACATTAGTTTATTTTTCCCTTCTGAGTTTAAACCTAGGTCGGTTTAAGCATAATATTAAAGTTAAAATCACACTAATATATTAAATACTTTTGGCTATTATTTTGACTTCAATCGCTTTATTTGGCGCATGTTTTCGATTACTCAAGCTTATAATAGACCTAATTTTACTAATTCTAAAAAATGTTTAAATTCTTTAAATGAAAATAAGATCTTGGGTTTCTTTATAAAAAAAAAAGTTTATATATTTTGTGTTTACTATCTAATTTGTAGTATAGTAGTGTGAAGTAGCCTCAGTTTTTCTCAAATGATTATCGAGTTAAATCTATGTTAAATAATAAAAAATAGCATATCCATAAAAGAATAATTAATAGAAAATATCTGTATGAGCTTACATAATTAATTTCAAGAAATGCTAACTATGCACTATGAGTAATAGTATTCAAATAAATTAAGTAAGCGAAGTTTAATTCATTAGTCTGATGTTGCATTAAATATAAAAAATAATATTTCACATAATCATTTAATTCTATTTTTATTTAATATCAAACAATTTAAGAAAAGAGCATTAATTTAAAAATAACTATTTAAATACTTAATAGTTATGTAACGCAAATATTAAGTACTCCATACAAGTAGTAAGTACATCACTTTAAGTTCCAAGTTAAAATTTTCTTAATAAAAGCTAGTTTATTTCATTGTGTTATCACACAAATGATAAATTATATTAGGTTGGGGAAAAAGAAATCCATTATTTTTACGTGAACATTATGTAACTTCTTTTGGATTCACTTTATAAAAAGGTTTAAAACAGCTTTCATGTAGATTTTTAGGTCTTGCGCGTTACGACTGCTGACATGCTGTTAACTTCGATCATTTTTGATATTTTATAGACACTTTCGGCGATGCTGTATCCACATGCGAGGTGCATTTCTAACATCAAAAATACCCGAACGGAATCGACGAAACAAAAATTGTACGTAACTGGTTGTTACAGTCTTATATAGAACGATAAACACCTTTCACAATTTTAGCCACCCGGCTAACTTTTTCGCCGTTACAAGAGAAAAACGAAAATGTATCAAATTTTCTGTTTGTTGTCTTCCATTTTTAAAACCTTGCACTCATAACTGAATTAATCAAACAAAAAACCGCAAGAGGATATTTTAGTGTCAAATGTCACCTTTCCAACGAGCATAAATCTGAAATTGTTTGATAGATACCTCACGAGATATCGATCACTACAGACGTCTACCGAAAAATAATGGATTACTTTTTCCCCAATCTAATATTATTTTATAAATATACTATTTATTATTTAATTTAATTATTGTGAGAAAATAATTAACGACTCCATTTTAATTTAATTATCTTTACAATAATCAATTTTTGAGATAAAATTCTGAGAGAATTTAAAGTGAAAATAAGCCATAGTAATTATAATTCAAAACTTTTAAGTTTACTCTGATAAAAAAGAAAACGGAGTGCTTCAACTAATCACATACGTAATACCAATAAAGTAATCCTGACATATTCAAACCTTAATAAAATTAAGGAAATAGAAAATATGAAAAATTAATTTAAATATTTTAATAAATTCTATTTCCTTAACATATCATAAATTAATAAGAGTTTAGTTTTTAGATATTCATTAATATTGAATCACATTTTCTAAGATCTCGGCATATATTTATATCAAATTGTAAATCCTTGATTCGTGATGTATTTCTTTAATTACTTAAATTGCAGCAACCATCATTTCAAGAGCTCATATCTGAATTGTTACCATTCTAGTCTACAGTTTAAGAGTTTATATATCTAATTCCCACATTGGGTGTGGAAATCTGTAGGACTATTTAAACTAAAAATTATGGTAGCATGCCTATATATATATATGGCTACGTAAATTATGTATTTAACTGAGAGATTCGAAGAATATTTTTGTAATTAAAATTACTGGAGGAAGCCAAACTTTTAATGTGTCAATGATGATATTATCAGCAGTCCAAATGTAATTAGATGTAAGATATTTGAATTTAAAATACTTGTTTCCTTTGCATGTGATGCATGCTAAAATATTCAGTTAAAAATTGTTTCCTAAAATTAAAATTTACAAGTATACGATTAAAAGTTTTTAATAGTCACTTATTTAAGAAAAACGAAGTTATCAAATTAACATAGCTATCACAGAATAACTCTCAATACTTTTGAACATAAATGAAATCTTCACTAATCAATATAATTAACCAGTTAAATTATTCTCAAGATTAAATTAAATGAGAATAATTAGATTTATATATAACCTTGATTGCAATTAATTCTCTGCTCTTGTTTGCAAGAGATCTTACAGAATGCTTGTCCGTGAGGACATTGTTGGCACTCTGACAAAACCTCTCCCAGACTGGGTTGTGTGTCCCGTTTTCCCCATCATGTCTCCGTAACCGACCTCTTCCCAATCTGGAAATACATAAACAGATAACATAAAAACACGGAAGGGGGCTCCAGAAAGTCCGGAGACGCCCCACTCCCTTCTCTTTACCCTCCAATCGATCCTCTACTTAACCATCGAGACGAGAGAAGCCCAAGAGGAATCACTTATAGATGGATATCATTTGTTAGCAATCATATTCTTCATATCTTTCTCATTCTATTGCATTAAAAATAGCAAAATTTTTAACTCTATTATAAAGAACCTTACCATAAATGTGAAGGTATAAAGATAGCAAAACGATGCATATGAAAAAATTAAATTTTGTTTTTTTGTTTTTCCCAACTAATTTATTTAAAAAAAAATACTTTGATGAAACTATAGCTTGATAAGTAAAATAGTTTAATTACAATAATGTTCGTATGCGTAACGTTAAAGGAATTTCGCTTAATTTTTTAAAATATTGTCTTATTATTTTATCACAATTTCGCATTTTTATTAAAAGTAGCTATTTTGTATCTATTTTATTTAAAATTTTAAAGATTTTAACTTTTTTTTTTTTTAATGTCTTTTGGATTTTAAAAATACATTTGCTCTAATGTAAATTTGTCAAAATGATTCTTTCGTTCAATGTATTTCGTGTGATAAACTACTTCTAGTATCATGTGGAATAATAACATTTTTTGTGAGTATTCTCTATTTAATATGTCTAAATCTCATAATATTTTATAAGATTTACAACACATTTTTGAAAATCTCATAATATTTTATATGATTTACCCGTGAATAATATTACTTAAGCAGTCTTTATAAATTCAAAGACAAACTTTAAATATTTTTGAAAAGTAAGCTAGAAAACTGGAAATTATATTCTTTTCACTTGAATTGTTATATGCTGAAATATATTTAGAAATAATAAATTCTATATATATATATAGATAGATAGATAGATAGATAGATAGATAGATAGATAGATAGATAATATAAATATTATATATATATAGAAATATATGCAATTATATTTTATATGTATGCACATATATATATAATACAATAAATTTATCGGTATGTTTTAAAAATGTTGCAATTTAAAATAATATAAATCATTTTATTATGAACTTAAAAGAGTTATATTGATTATTAACATACTGCTCTTCTATTTATATATTTCAGTATGAATATTGGAAATTTTATATAAAGCAAATTTTTAAATTCTTGTGTAAAGTCTTGTAAAATATGTCGAAAGTAAATTTTCACAAACTATTTGCGACATTTATATTGTCAAACTTTTGTTAAATTTCCATTAACAAATCAAGAAAAATGAAAAATCGTGAAAAATACACAGGATTACAGTAAATTTTTATCTGAAGAAATCCGTAATTGATAGGTAACTGTGCAATGTAATGTTTGAAATCGGGTAGTGGATAATTTAACATGTGAAATTCATATTAGCTATTTTGGCATTCATAGCGTATATGACAGAATCTAGGAGATTTCTTCACAGATAGTTGAAACTAGCTCTTGAAAAGCTTGGAAGACACACCCAACTAATATCTCAATTCATAAAAGAGCAAAATGTAGAACCATAATATCTGTCGCCTATTGTTCAACAGAGAATAAAATCCATTGTAGAACCTTATTCTCCAAAATTTTCATTCAATTCATCAAGGGTCGGTGAGCTCAAACTATAAAATTATCAAGAATAGCACTGTAAATATTTTACTTGTATACAAATATCTCTTTCATTTCCACTAGATTTTTGTACAGAAAATTAAATTTATCTCAATGCAATCTTTCTGTTGAAGTTTTTCTTTCTTTTCAAAATTATAACATTCAATAATTTTCCCCCAGGAAAATCATTTGACATATCCTACGTGCGGCTCCGGTTCTACAGCAGTCGGCCACAGAGTTTTGCCATTTACAAACGCACCACCTTGGATTCCGAATGGGAGCCTTATCAGTACTACAGTGGCACTTGCAATGAAACCTATGGCGTGGCAGATGGTGTGACTGTGTCCAGGGAAAACGAAACATTGCCCCTATGTACATCTGAGTACAGTGATTTGTCACCTCTGACAGGTGGAACAGTAGTCTTTAGCACTCTGGAAGGACGCCCTGGTGCATATGATTTCGAGAACAATGCTCCCCTTCAGGTATCTGTTTTGAGTTAGCTATAGTTTTATAATTCATTACAACTATACTTTCAAAAGCTATAGTTCTTTAATTTTACTTTTTGAAAATGTTCCTGAGGTAATTCCTATATCATTGATATATAATATACTAGGGGTGATCAAATTAAAGGGTACGAAACGAGGTAAAAACGTAACAGTTAAATATTTGCATATTCCACCTTGGGAGTAAGTAATGAGACATCTTGATATGTGATTGGAGTCTCTGACTAGGATCAGAGCAAGTGCGGGTACCCGCATGCTCAGGAGAAAGCAGAAGCTATTATCAAAAACGACTTTCAAATGATGTGGCAGTCCGTATGTGGACAGGATTCCACGAGCAATGAAAAACCATAAACTCCGGTGTGTACTGTGAGACACTCCGACACCTCCTCTTGTCAATCAAGAACAAAAGACCGGGGCTGCCACGAAGGGTGTGGTTCTGCTCCATGTTAACGTGAGTCCACACGTCTCCAGAGTCATACACATTGAACTGGCCAATTTCAAGTGGGAGGTGTTGGACCATCTGCCCTACAGTCCGGATATGTCACCCTGCAATTTCCATGTGTTTGGTCCACTGAAGAAACACCAGAAAGAGAAGCGCTTCAACTCGGACGACGTACTTAAGGACGATATGAAGAACTGGGTCTCGTCACAGCCACAGGAATTCTGGGAACAAAGAATCCTGGGGCTTGTTCATCAGTTGTGCTCAAGACTATGGCGTATATTTTGAATAAAGTCTACGTTTGTACCCACCGTGTGGTTTCATGCCTTTTCATTTAATCAGCCCTTATACTTATAATTGGACTTATGTATCTGTTTTAACTTTTGTATCCGTTCTTGGGATAAATAAACAACGCCGGATAGCTCTGAGAAATATTTACTAAAACATTTCTTAGAACAGAACACAACTCAATAACAGCTACAAAAATTACGAAGAAAGGACAGAGCCCAATACATTAAATTGAGGAACATAGTATTTTAGCAACAAATCTCATGAAGTTAAATAGTCCAAATGAATGAAGGAAATGCATGGACAGAGTAAATCTGTCAAGTGAGGTATCTAAGAAAGAAACAGAGGACATAATTCTAAAAGCTGTAACATTAGAGACTATACATGAATTGTACCCAGAAAATGAGTGGCAATTCGTGCTTACAGATAGTCCATGCGGCATTTTTGTAGGCTCTTCACATTTTATATTCCTGTCAGAAGATATAAAACAGCTTTTGACTTAAGTCTCGGCTATTCAAATCAGTCTGTCACAGCTTCAATGCCGGTTTGAAAGGGCTGTTATACTGTCAAATTCTAAGGTGCTCTCCTGTGTCATTGCTGTCGCATTGCTTCATTTAAAGCTCCTGTGTCAACTGATATATTAAAGATTTGTATGCCCTCAATGATTTAATTGAGAAATATAAAGAAGTTTCATCGCAGTAGATATCAGCGCAGTGTAGACTTCAGGGAAATGGAACAGCTGATTCACTGATAAAGATTAGTAAGCAAAATTTTACAAATAGCAGATAAGCTAATTCCTTTTCGTACCACCAAAAAGTTAATTAAAAAATCCAACTAAAAAATTTGGAAATACATAAAAGACGCAAACATAAACAAGAAATGGATAGATGAAATTACAAATATTCCGTTTTAGCCAAGGGACAAATCTATTGCCATTTTTCGCCTAGCTACTGGCCTTAATTGTCTCTCTAAACATCTAGATCGTATCAGAGTATCATCAAGTCCTCTTTTACAACTGTGCAACATAGGAGAAGAAATGGAAGTGAAACATTTCAGTCATTGTCCTGTACTAAACTTGAAACACTTGTGGGAGAGATACTGGAAAACTCGGTACTAAATGAACGATTTATAAATTTACTGTGTCTTCAGTTTTGTTATTTGTGTTCATGTTAACTTTGTTCTTCGTAATGTTTCTAATGTTTGACTACAGTTGTCTTCTAATCAGTCATTAGAAATAAACTAGCAACTCTCTTAGAGGCAGCTAGAATTCGATTATCTTTTTGTTATTGTTGCCATTCGATGAAAACTAAATACCTGTTCCCATTCTATCTGATAAAATATCTCTGTTATACACATATTGGGTTGTCCGGAAAGCTTGTGCAGATATTTTAGGACAATTAAAACGCAACTCATTTAAATATTGATATACATTTATTAAATTATGTAAGTACCATTCTGCTACACAACCTTTCTCCATCTTTAGTATGGCTTGAGAATTCCGTCCTTCCAGAATCTCTCAGATTTCTCTACAAAAAATTTCTCCAAATAAGTTTTGATCTCAGCCAAAGAGTCGAAATTTTTTCCATTAAGGAAAATTCCTTCATCCAGCATCCTCGCCATAAACAGCGCATATCTTATTTGCCACTTGTGTGGCACTTTTGCCCTTTCGGAAAAAGAAAAGCATTAAATGCCTATAATGCACTTAATTTGCCACCATATTCTAAGGCGTACAAAACTGATAAAATTAACGAATCATAACCAAACTTTCTTCCAAATATGGCTGAAGCTATCTCTTTTAGAATATATACACATGTCATTTGTTTTCAATAAGTGTGATATATTCAGTCAGGTCTGTCGCGCTACCTATCGAAAATCAGCATGAACTTTCCAGACAACCCAATACATATATATATATACAAATATCACAGATTAAGGAAAATATAAAAATTATTTTCATTTAATTTTTATTTTGTCTAATAAATTGGGAATATCGCGTCAATTTGCCCAATGCTTTATTTATGTTCATTACAATTAGCATAGTATCTAAAATGATACGTGGAAAGAGAGTAGACGCATACATATTTTTAGATATTTTGAATAAGATATTTGAATTTAAAACAATTTTAAATTTGGTTTTAGTAATTTTAAGCCAACAAAGTATTTTAATTTCAAAAACCATAAGAAGTTTATTTCTTATTATTGTAGAATTGTAACCAGTTTATATATTCATTATAGTTTATTTGTTGTTACCTTAATCACACAATTAATTCATTTTATACACCAAAAATGCGTAAAAAAGTGCTCATTACAGAAATAACAATATATATTTTAAATAAAAACATAAATTACCTGATGCGCTGGAAGAGCTATTGCCAATCCAAATAAGTAAGAATCATCAACTAGTAATAAAAATGTATCAGCTATATAATCATTCTAAATTCATGTTCCTTGACTTTGATTAATCGATAAATGTGAGAATACAATGAATAATGTCTCATAATAGGCTGTTGACCTAATGCTACAACGCATTTTCCGGTCCTTGGGAATCAATTCCTTTTATAAAGCTTTTCATGTCATTTATTTCATCGTATAAAAGCTTGTGAAAATCATAAATAAAAATCTGAATTAATGGTGGTAAATTGATTAATTTTCAGAACGGAGAATAAGAATATTATGCTTTCCTTTTTCTTTATGAAATAATTATAAATATGAGCAAAAATTATTTAGTAAATCTAATTTTATGTATTTCATTCAAATCTTAATCTCTTATTACTCTAGGAATGGGTAATAGCAACTGCAATTCGTATCACTTTGGATAAAATGAATACTTTCGGAGACGAAATATTTCAAGATCCTTTAGTTCTTAAATCTTATTTCTTTGCCATCAGTGACTTTTCAGTTGGAGCGAGGTATGTAAATATTTCCATATCGGTAATCTTTATAATTTATTCTAGAGTAAATAATGACATTCTCTTTTAATTTGCTCATATTCAACAAGTAAATTGCCAGAAAGATATATTGATTTTATTTTAAGGTTTAAATATACAATTTTTCTGAGAAATGCAATAAGTTGTACTTTAATTTATTTGCCTAAAGAGGGAATTTAACTTAATTAATCATAAGTAACATACTTGCGCAAGTGGAATTGTAATTTTATACTTGTAGTATTGCCAATTCTGGTGATAAGCTAAACAGGATTTAAGATGTCAAAATGGGATCATTTTGCAACTTTGCTAAGAAATGAAATAAGTTGTACTTTAACCCGTCTTTGCATGATTTTTTCTTTATTGGTGAAATAAATCAAGATAATATAATTCATGTTCAGAGTTAAAGGAAAAATGGTTAAAAAAATCTTAGTATATATTTATAGTATAAATTTAGCAAAAAACAATATGCTAAAAATTTCCATCATCATCCAAAGTTAGATTATTAGCTTAGTACTAAATAGAAATAAAAGAGGAAAATACCAGAAACACGTGTTACAAACCTTTCTTCCACTCATTTTCAATTTTTTAGCAATAGAAACTCTAATATAATAAAACGAAATCATACTTTTATTTCAACTACAACAAACAGCGGAATGAGACAACTTTAAGCTCGTTTCACTGATAATGACACTTGTTTATTTTTGACAGCTATGTTTCTTTTTATGCAATGGACATTAAAAAGGTATCCAAACACGATCAACTTAAAGTGAACTTGTTCTTTTATATAATTTTTGGGCATTATAGGTTATGATGGAAATTTCCACCATTATGCAAAGAAGGGTTAAATTATTTGCCTTAAAAGGGAATTTAAGTTACTTAATCATAAGTATCATATTTGCGCAAGTGAAATTGCTAATTTTATACTTGTAGTTTTGCCAATTCTGGTGGTAATCAAAACATGATTTAAAATGTCAAAATCGAATCATTTTGCAACTTTGCTAAGAAATGAAATAAATTTTATTTTAATTTATTTCTTAAATTGTGAATTTAACTTAATTAATCATAAGTATCATATTTGCGCAAGTGAAATTGCTAATTTTATACTTGTAGTATTGCCAATTCTGGTGATAATCAAAACAGGATTTAAAATGTCAAAATGGGATCATTTTGCAACTTTGCTAAGAAATGAAATAAATTTTATTTTAATTTATTTCCTTAATTGTGAATTTAACTTAATTAATCATAAGTACCATACTTGAGCAAGAGCAATTGCTAATTTTATACTTGTAGTTTTGCCAATTCTGGTGATAAGCAAAACAGGATTTGAAATGTAAAAATGGAATCATTTTGCAACTTTCAGATGTCGATGCTATGGACATGCCAGTGACTGCATATATGCCCCAGATGAGGAAACAGGGATCATGAAGCTTGTGTGCCGATGTGAACACCGAACCATGGGGGATGACTGTGAGATGTGCCTGCCTCTTTTTAACCAACGACCCTGGGCCCCGGCCACCCCTACAGAGGCAAATGAATGCATTGGTATGTTAATCTCTAAAATCTATACTAACGATAATCATTTTATTGTTTACTTTATGCTCGTATCAAGTCGTCTCAAGAAAAAAAAATAAATCTGTACAAAAGTTTATTGAAATCAGGTATATTGTTGGAATTCATTTGACTCGTAGCAGTAAAAAGACTGTTTTGAAGTTATTAGTATATTTTATTTAATTTATTTATTTTTCATCGATGAAAGTTCCATTGTTATTCAGAATTCTGATAAGTGAACGAAGAATTTTTCTTGAAATTATAAATACCCAAGAAAATCCTTCTTAATTTATTTATCAGAATTCAAAGCAAAAATGCAATATACATCTGTTATTTGATTGTGGCAAAACAAACTTTTTGAATTTTCACTACAAAGTAAATAATCTTCATCACTTTTACTGTAAGCTTAAATTTCACTAATGCCAGAATATTTAAATTTTATGATAATATTTAAATATTTGTTTGGAACAAATTTTATTAAATTGAGTGATTCATTGTAGCTCATTTCAAAAATTGTTAAAGAAAAAAGCCGATTAGTCATAATCTAATAATCAGTCGTTAAAACTACAAGACTAATTGTTAAAATGTTTCATCATTTCTCACCCATAAAAATTTCCAATTAATAATGGAATATAATAATATTTCAGAATTTTTTTTAAATATTATTTCAATTTGTTTTATTACAGCTTATGATTATATTTATAGGATTCTTTTTTAACCTTTTATGTATTAATCCCATAAAAGATTTAACTGATAGTTAATTGGCAGCAGCAATTATTGCTTGTTCTTCAAAATTAGCACCGACTATTTAATTGGGTCTGATTACTATGTACACTTATTGTCTGATTATTACTTCACTTCAACGAGAATGGAAATAATTTAATTCAATTAATTTGAACTAAATAAAATATAAAAGATAGAATAATTAGTCTTTTTTTTTCTTAAAAATCTACGAAATTTTTAAGAACAAAAAAATTGTAATGTTTCCAATATTTAGTTAAATTCTAAAAAAAAAAAAAAAAAAATTTAAAAAATAATAATAATAAAAATTTATGAATTTTCTAACTCTTACCAAGAATTTACTTCGAAAATTCATTCATTTAAAATTTTTTAATTATGAAAAATATGAGAATCCTTTGCCGTCTAAGCAATAATGATTAAACACGGGTATTAAAACTAATATATTAATCATTTCTTTTCGAGACATCATTAAATTACAATTTAATTTAATTTTGATTTTATAAAAATGATTATTAATGATGAAATTAATATTCATAATTAAATTTAAGTCATTGAAGTCTTCAGAACATATGCAATTTTTTAATTAGTTATAACGTATCAGACGTATAATAATACATATTATATATAACAAATCAAGTGCTTCATCAATTATAATGTGCGAGCTAAGAAATGTAAAGTTTTAAATTTTTGTAAATTTTTACAATTTCTTATAAAATTCTTTGATAAAACTTACAGTTAAAATACACACAGTTTTACTTATTGTTAATTAATTAATACTGAAGAAAATTTCAGAAAATAAGAATCTCCTCTTCAAATACAGAATTAAATTCAAGATCAAAGTAAGTTTTTATGAGAAAATTACTTCTGATAAATGTTCAAAAGTATTTTGCTTGTTTTTACAATCTTGTGACTTCCGGAAAATAATGTTCTTGATAAACTAAGTTAAAATTTCTTGATTCATGCTGTTTACGATAAGAATTTTTACCAAAATGAATTTGATTATTATTACAAAAATCTAAGATATAATAATTTATATTAAATCGAGTCACTTGTTGTTATTTTGTATCGGTTTTTACAAATAATAACATAAATCATTTAAAAACTCATAAATCAAAATGCTTAATTTCGAATTTCTATTCTATATTCTATCTTGGGTAATGTTTCAATGTCTACCTTATTGCAGTTACTTTACGCATCGATAGATAGCGCCACTTAACTTCTATAACTATATTTTCATAAAATTTCTTTTGATTATTAAAAATATATATATTAAAAATATATATTTTAAATAACATAATTATAAAAAATATGAATAATGTATATTGCAGATAATTAATTACAATTATAAATTTAATAAAAAATCAAATTTAAACAATAAAAAATGAATAACTTTTTTTTTTTATTTTATCTGTCATTTAGACATACACTTTAATGTTAAGCATGATACCTAGAAAGGAATCTACTTTAACTTTAACATGCTTCTAAAAGATACTTCGGTTACATTTATGGGATCGTACCTCACATATTGCGAAGTATCTTCGAAATATGCCATTAATGTGCGAAGGTTTGTGTGTTGGAACATTTTGAAGGATTAAAAAGTGTTCAATGGCAATCATAAAATTCCCTACTTTTCATTTTTAATCTACGATAAAAATACAGAAAAAAAATGCTAATTAACAATTTTAGTGGTGCCATCTAGTAAGAATAATTAAATATTAATGTAATTTAAATCGCTTATTGAGAGAATACCCTATTTTGGTTTAAAATTTAATGCACTTTATGCTTTTTAATTAATTTAATGCATTTAAGGCACTTTCCTTTAAAATTTAATGCTTTTACCTCATTGATATTTCATTTTTTTATTATTTGAATTCATGGTAAACTAATCAATTGATTTTAGTTGAGTTATTTTCTTATATACATAAGCAGATTAATGTTATTACTACTGTCAATGCACTTTCTTGTCGATTACCAGTTTATAATACAATTTCAAATGAAACTATTTAATCTTTACTTATTTACAATATTTTTAAACTTTTTATTTACTTATTTGATTTATAAATTTTAAATATAAAAGTCAGCATTATTAGATTAAAAGAAACAGAATAGCTTGATGAAATTAAAAATTTAAATAACAATAGCATTTTAAAAATATTTATTTTCAAGTTTATAAGTTTATGTGAATTTTAATCATTTATTCAAAATAAAAATAAATTAAATAAATTCATTATGATTTCAATTCAATATCTCTTTTAATAAAACAAATATATAAAAATAAATGTTTAAAATCCCAAAAATGAATGTTCCTATATCTCTTCAATGCACGGATAGATGGCAGCACTATTGTGATTTTGGATTTTTCATTTAAATCCAAAGGAGAGGTTTAGTAGTTTGAGAAAAAGGAATCATTTTTAAAACTAGTTTAATAATTAATTTTCCGGAAGAAAATACAGCTTAAGCTTTTTTAAATACTTTTTTCCGAATTAAAGTTTTTATTTGAATATCCTATTGTCATTAATTTATATTCATTTTTTAGGTTTTCTTTCGCAGAATATGTTTTGTAAAATTTAACTTCTTGAAGATCAAGATTCCTTCAAAAAGAGCATTATCATTTTATTCTTGAATTTAAATTACTTATACTGTTATTTTTTTAACTAATCTTTTTCATATAATCACACATTTTATGATGTTTATAACATTATATACTATATAAAATTACTTATTTCTGCAGTTTCAAAAGAATCCTTTAATTTCTATTCATTTGTCAAGTATGACGACCTCATTAATAAAATTTGTTGAATTATTTGTCATTAAATTATCATGTTTCTGTAAATATCAATGACTGATTGATGGATTCGATATTTAGTCAACACATCGATTAAATTATTTAATTGATTTATTTAATATTATCGTAATATCAAAGCTCATAAAAATTAAAGAACTCTTTAAATTTGGCTATTTTTGATTAAAAACATTGTCACTTTTAACAATAATCAATATTTCTTTCGAAGATAAAGAATATAGAACATATTAAAATTTTGATTGTTTATCGAATTGCGCGAGAAACAATGCTAATTTAGAAGCACCTTTTCTTCAAAATTTTGTTTAAATTATATTTTTATTTCCAATGGCCAAGGTTAACAAAAGACCTACTCACCACAAGGCAGAAGAAACAAAAACAACAAACAAAGAAACTAAAACAAAATGGTGAGAAAAGTCTATGAGCCCAATAAATTCCTAGCGCACCAGTAATGGTCATTCAAAGAGGAACCCTTTAGTGCCGGGCAGCAGAGAATGTAGTCAGCATCCATGTCCTCCCGAAGATCACAGAGCGTGCAGAAAGGGGCCTGAACAACATGGATTCGATGTAGATGTCTTAGGAGGCAGTAATGTCCAGTGGCCAGACGAAACCCAGCAACTGCTTTACGTCTTGGCCACATGGAAAGATCCCAAAGTTTATTCCACCAGATCTTATTAGAATTTCTCTCAGCAAATTGATGTTGAACAAGGTCATTTACATTTTTCTTGATGATACGCTTGTCACTGGTAAGAGGGTCAGTTTTCTCTGATGTTTGTATAATGAAAGTTCTCTTCTTTGCAATATGGTCCGCTATTGTTACCACATACACCGCAACGACCAAGGATCCAATGCAAGACAATTTTTGGAGCCAAAATTGTTGATCATTTAGCCTCGAAAAGCGTTTACCAGGGTGCACAACGAGGGAGGGGGTAGATCTATGCTCTCCCCCCCTTGTTTAAAATATAAATTTAATTGTATGATTGAAATAAACATTTGTATAAAAAATAATACATATCTGGCACAAAAAGTATTAATTGCATAAATACATTGAATAATTTTAAAAAATACTTGAAGCATAATCATCTTTAACAATAAATCTTCAATAAAAATTAATTAGGTACATAAAAAATTAATTTCAGGCCGCGATTGAATAAACATAAAATTCTCAGAAAAGTTTGTTAATTAATACGTTATAAATTACAGATTTATTTTCCAAAATTCAATTATTTTATTACTTTACCACTGCATTTATTATGAAACAATTTCCTATTCCTAAATATTTGGAATTCGAAAACTTTTAAAAACACTAAATAATTTCGTAAACTTTATCTTACATACTTTTTTTGGTGTTATAAATTTGTATATTATGCGTTTACTTGAAATTAACAAATTTAAGATAAGGAAAACTAACAGTCATTATAGAAGAAGAACCTGCAAATATCGCAATATTTTTTAAAAAAACAAATAATAAAAATAAAATTTAAAACAGTTATATAGCTGATTCTAATATTTAGAAGTGTTAGATTAAGTACATCTATATAAATGCAAATTACTTTTTCACTGAATAAATTGTTTTTAAGGAAATTATTATTAAATATCTCATATGCTCAAAATCTCAAAATGAAGCACTTGTAGAATTTAAGAAGAAATATAAAGACAGCAAAAACCATAATTATTGGAGAATAATAAATTGACTTTATAAAAAAATTAATCTATAGTTTAGCAATCAACATAAACATGAGAAATATTTATTGTTAGTTTTTATTAATTAAATTACAAAGCAAAGAATCGTAATTTAATTATTTATAAATTTTAATTGCTTAAAATCAATTTACTAATAATCATTTCTATTTATATTTTTAATTTTTGAAACTTGGTTCTCAAAAAAATCATCTAACATTCGATTTATTTGAGGATCTGAATAAAATTAAAACAAAAACAAAATTTTCTCTTTTTAAAAATTTTTTAAAATGTGTGAGTTGATCAATCATTTAAGGTATAAAAATAAATAAATAAATCACAAAAATAATATTATTTCTTTTATCAAAATTTTAAAATAAAATAGCATCGCATGAATTATTCTTTAAAACTCATGCATAATTCATTCATTAATAAAAAAAACCTCAGAAAGGAAATTTCCCAAATTGAATATTTCCTAAAATGTATGTGTGCTAAATATCTCATGTATTTAAAACGAATAAGTCATAAAAATAATGCCATTTTTTTTCATCGAAACTTTAAAAAATTAAAATAATTCCATTATATGAAATTGTACTTAGAAACTTATGCATAGTTATCTCATTAAAAGAAAATCTCATTGATAAGTTTATTTTCATATGAAACCAAACATTTCCGGCTTCTCAGTGATAGTAAACCCATAAATTCAGCGGGGGATCTATTTCAAAACATTCGTGTGCCTACGCTCTAATGAATGAACAGGTTTTTTACTCAACCTGACGATAACGTTGTCTTCCTTATTCGTCGAGACCATACTTAGTATGGGCCTCCAGGCTGGAGAAGGCGGCTGCGCGGCCTACATATTTTAGAAGAAATCAAGATCAGCATAAAAAGCATTTCTTTTCCCAGTGCAGTTGCGCCAAAGAAGAAATTCAAATCGTTACTAAGTAGAAAACATTTGTTTTCTGATATACCTTTTAATTTTCATCGGACGATTTTATTTTGTAAACCGTTTAATATTCAAAGAAAGAGTACAATAATAATAAAATTACTAACATTTTCTCTCAAAAAGATATATCGCAATGTGAACTTTAAAATATTTAATATTTTAAATTATCGAATTTGATAATAAAAAATAAATAAAAGATTGATTTTATTCTGAAGTTGCCAAACTACTTTATTAAAATTTATGTTCATAATCAAACAGTAAAATACCAAATGAGTTATTAAAAATTGGAATATGGACAGATATTGTCCATCTGAAATTATATTAAATACTGTAAATCATAAAATTTAATTACAGAAAAATTTAAATTTTTTATTCATATTATTGAGTTCATTATTACATTTAAATTACTATTAAAATCTAATTTTAACTTATTATTAGTATTTAAATTACTATTAAAATCTAATTTTAACTTATTATTACAATTAAAATTAGCAATCCCATTATATATAATCACTTCTTCTCCATTGTTTCCTTATTCTTACTTTTTGATAATAAATATAAACAAAGATAAAAAAAATGAAGAGTTTTGAAATAACTTTCATTGGTTAAAACTTGGCCCTTGTATAAAGATAATTTTTTAAAGTATTAAAATACGTTCTCATTTTTACTTATTTTTATGATGCGTGATAATTATAATAAAATATAAACAATGTTTTGCAAGAATAATTTCTAATTAACATTTTATTCTCATCTTTTTCTTATATTCACACAAAAAAATTCTTTTTTTAATTTTAAAAAAACTGCAGTATTCCATAAATGGTAGCAGTTTTAATAACAATGTTCTGCAAACAAAAAAAAAAAAAATACACCTTTAGATCAACCCCGTCTCGTTTGTTCCGATTCGGCTGTATTTACCAACTTCACAATGCCCTAAATGAAGTGGGAATAAAAGCTACGTTACGGAATCGTCTGCTTCGGATAAAGGAGCATTCGGTTTCTAACAAGTAAATATTTTATAGATTACAAATGTTATATATTTACAAATTATGAAATTTTGTTGAATTTTCTAAAATATCTCCAAACAATTAAATCAAAGAAGCAATTTGCGTGCGAAATTAATTTAGGAGTAAAAAAAATCAAAAGTAAACAACAGGTGTCATCGCATGTTTGACGGCGACAAGTTACTGGTTCTGCGATACGAAGGAAGGTACTGTTTCCCTAAAGTGCTGAAACAAAGTCTGTAGGTATTTAAGAAGATATGTGCTGCACAAGTTAAATTTAAGAAGATTTATAATTATCTAAAAAGAAAGACACTAAAGAAAATGCTTTTTCCAATTAAATTATGTATTTTTTCCCTTTTATTTCTACTTTGTAATTGTCGCCGCGATGTAAAGAAAAAATCTCGTGTGCGTCAGGATTTTGAATTCACTCTTCATGGTAAGTCAAACTTTTCCTATTGATAAATTGTTTGAATATTGTAATTCATATTGAACCAGTTTTGTAATTTTTAATTGTTCTAAATTAATTCTTATATTTATTATTTACGATAAGAGATACTTTTAAATGGAAACAATCCTCTTTTAAATATTTTGCATTATTTCCATAAGACTGCATGTGAATACTGTCTCTTTATAATGCTACATTTACGTAAATAAGATATTTATTAATTAAACTAGTATCGATTATTAAATTATGGAATTTTCTTCTATAAATTAGGAAATGTGATACCGTCAGTATTCCCATATGATACACCCTCCAAAATTTATATGAACAAGGGAATAATTTATATATATTATATATACAAATTACAGATTAATTTATATATACAAACTACAGATTTTATAATTTGAAATATTGTATATAACTACTGTTGTTGTAATTTTTACATATAATATTTCAAATTATATAATATAATATAAATAATATTATATATAAAATATTATTGTAATAATATTTATAATATTTCAAACTGTAAAGAATATATTATAAGTTTCATAAATAAATATTATTTATGAAACCAGAGTACAAATTTATATTAAATATATAATTTATAATGCATACTCTGTTATGTAATTTTCAGAAAGAATATCTACTCTACATAATATAAAATAATAAATGATTGTGTATATATATTCAAAATTGTTTATTTAGATTATATAAAAAATTGTTTATTTTGATAATAAGTTTAGTTTCACAAAAAATAATAATAAATAAAAGTTAATAAAAATAAATTTGTTCAGCAGTATTTTTTTGACAATTTTCAATATTTCACTACGTTATAGTAATTCAGTTATAATATTTCTTATCTTTTAATCCTCATAAATATTTATATGATTAATATTGCTCCT
>JAPDSC010161947.1:0-27631 GCA_026290005.1 Latrodectus geometricus | reverse complement strand
CTTATCTTTTAATCCTCATAAATATTTATATGATTAATATTGCTCCTTATTTTTTCTTGTCTTTCTACATCACTGGAATCTACATATTTCTTATTTGAGGCATAATATTAATAAAATGCATTTGCCAAACACACTTAGTTATATATGTATTTATGTATGTGTTTAATAGAATCGTAAGTTAAATTTATTGGAATAATGAAATAAAAATTAAAGATTTGATTCAACAAAAAATTATTTGTTAATAAAAATTTTCAATTATTGTTAATTAAAAATATTTTAATACATATTTTTTACAGTATCATTTATAAAAATGAGTGAGTAAATAAAACTATATTCCTAAATAAATATAAGAACGGTTTTTAATGTAAGTGGTATGTGAATTTTTTAAAAAAATTAATTTTTTTTTTTATGATTACATTTTAAATGAAGACTATTACAATAAATAAATATATTGTTTTCCTTTTTCTACATTTAATGTTTAAAAATTTTAAATGTTAAATTAGTAGTAAGATAAAAATGATAAATTAATAAAAGCGACAAATTAACTTAATTTTTAGTGGCTTCTCTACCTCTTGTGTTTCAAATAATATTTAAATAAAGTTAACAAAAAATTTTAATCTTTTTCTTAACGAGTCAAGTCTTTACTTCCATCAACTTTGCAATCTAATAGGACTGTTGCGCGTTTGATGCAGAAATCTAATTAAAAATAAAATGAATATTCAACCTATTATATCTGGGAAAAATATATAAATTATATCTGGGAAAAACATGTGAGCAAACAAAGTTAATTATTATTTAAGAATAGTTATGAATATTTTTAAAAATTTATCTTTATGTGCGTAAAAATGTACTATTAAGTATTGAAATTAAATAACGTGCGAAATTCTCTCTAGCTTGGATTATTTATCCAAGCAAAATACAGGGTCTAGCACGTTATTTAATCCTTCGTAAGTATTATCATATGTAATATGATTTTCCGTTTGATGCACTTCTAAGTATTGATGTGAATTTTTTTTTTCTTTTTTTTCATATGTTCTGTCATCAGCATATTTAAAGTAATGAGAAAATTAGCCTTTTCTTAATATGTCTATCATTTCATGTCTAAGAAATATATTACAAGTAGTAACTGGATTTTAAAATGGTCAAAAATTAATTGAAATTGTTCTATGTTTTTAACTCTCTCATTTTATGTGTGACGTATATCAATCGCTCAACTTATTTCAAATATTAAGTACTTTATACATAGTATTGTTCGATCTAGGCAAGGTTGACTCAGCTTTTCATTCCTTTATTGGGTAGATGAAACTGAATGCCAAGCATGTTTTGGAGCTAAACACTGGAGGTTTCACGTTAGGCTGACCATTTAACTATGACATATGCTTTCTAGTTTGACAAAGACCCACAGTCTTTAAACAAACAAAAAACTGTCATAGGCTCTGCATTCCTTAGCTCTATGGGAACTGTCGTGCTACTGAATTTAGTATTACAACTTATAACTATTTTTTAATCCAAAACTCCCAACCTTCTTGTAAAAATGAATTATTGATTAAAGAAAATAGATACTATTATGAATTATTTATTCTTAAAAAAATTTTCCCGAATTTTCATGATCATGAACAGAAATTAGTGTTTTTTATTTTTTTTTAAACTTGTTTATGGAATAGGAATGTGTTTAACACAGTTGTTAACTACTGCACTTTTAAATTTACTTAAAATTCAATCTAATGAACCAGTTTATTACAATTATCAATATACTCTCAATCATTCACAAGCAAAATTTTTTTGTATAATCATTTTTGAAAATTTCCAGTGAATCTTTTGAATTTAAAAAATATTCTTTTAAAAGTCATTAGCTTTTGATACATTCCATTCTTGCAAAATATTTGTCATAAAAGAAAAATATTTGCATAAGATTTTGCAACATCAAATACTATGATCAATGGAGAATATTTCTACAAAAAATTATATGACCGTAGTTTTGAGCTATTGCGCCCGCTGATAGTTAGCCGAATAGATTTCTCTTTAAAATAGATGCAAATTAAATTGCCTCTATTTTGAAGCCCTGAATACTGACAAGTAATTACTTGCCAGTATTCAGGCACTTTTTACTCATAGAACTCAAATAATAATTAAAAAAAGAGTAAAATTGACATTTATATTTACATTTTCCATTGGAAATTCTTAATAGTAAATATCGCAGGTATGATTTTGTTTTCATAAAATGCACCTTTACACTTTCTTACTTAAAAGGAAAAAGGAATGAAAAAATGCTAAATACCTTAACATTCATAAAAGCGTAGTAATATAAATTAAAACTAAATAACAATTAAGAAGAAATTCTTAATTGTAAGCAAGTATTGCATAGCAGGAAATGTTGCGATGCCTATAGGTCTAGCGCCAGTTTTTTTATTCCTTTTAATAACTTCTAAGTTACTAATCACATTAAAGTTCTTCCCATTCATAAAGTAGTTCTTAAAGTCTTTTCAGTATTTCTTTAACCTTTAAAATACCCTCTTGTTTAATTAGATGTTGAAATAATTTGTATTTTCTAATGGTGTTGGCAGCTAGGTTTAATTCAATGTGAGTTGCTAAATTTTCTCCCATATTCATTGTCCCTTTTGAATCAATATTGAAAGCCAAGGTTCACCTAATATTTGCTAAATTTTGTTCTATATAACAAAATGTAAACTATTCAATATATATTAGTTTGGGGAAAAAGAAATCCTTTATTTTTACGTGAACTTTTTGTAACTTCTTTCGGATTCGCTTTGTAAAAAGGTTTAAAACAGTTTTCATGTAGATTTTTAGGTCTTGCGCGTTACGACTGCTGACATGCGGTTAACTTCGATCATTTTTGATATTTTATAGACATTTTCGACGATGCTGTATCCACATGCGAGGTGCATCTCTAACATCAAAAATACCTGAACGGAATCGATGAAACAAAAATTGTACGTAACTGGTTGTTACAGTCTTATATAGGACGATAAACACCTTTCACAATTTCAGCCACCCGGCTATCTTTTTGTGCCGTTACAAGAGAAAAACGAAAATGTATCGAATTTTCTGTTTGTTGTCTTCTATTTTTAAAACCTTGTACTCGTAACTGAATTAATCAAACAAAAAACCGCAAGAGGATATTTTAGTGTCAAATGTCACCTTTCCAATGAGCATAAATTTGAAATTGTTTGATAGATTCCTCACGAGATAGCGATCACTACAGACGTCTACCGAAAAAATAATGGATAACTTTTTCCCCAAACTAATATGACCAAGTTGGATTCCACTATAGGTTTAAGATTAGTTTGCACATTACTCAAGATTATTTTGCTCACAATTAATCTTCTTACCAGATTGAATTAAATAGAGACTGAATAACATTTTCTTCTTCTTCAGTTCAATAAGTCTTCTTTAAAATAACCGACAATTAATAAGGAAATTTAAATTTTAATTCAATCAATATTGAATACCAATGTAGGCAAATTTTTCAAACAAAATGTTGCGGTAGAAATGTGGATAGAGTAAGTATGCAAGTATCTGAATGAAAAATCAACGCGTTAATTTTTAAAGGAAAAAAAAAAATACAGAAATGATGTATGGTTTCAATTGGAAGAGAGGGAAACTCATTAAAACATCTAACTTAAAGGCAATTGAAAAGTGCGCGAGTTGGTTTAAATCCTGAAAAAATACCCAAATTAAATCTTGAGCATGATTGGTAAAAAAAGTAATTAATATCTATGCTTTCACACCTAAAATTCAATCCTAGATCCTCTTTATTGAAAATGAAATACATTTACTATACCACATTGTATGTGAGAATAAATGTAATATGGAAACATATTTCAGCAGGATACATAGCTAAATGACGTTCGCGTTTCGCAATGCTATTATAAAATGAACTTCTCAACTCTTGTAATACCGTTATTGTAGTTTCGATTGCACCAGAGACTAGGATAGAGATAGTTTCCTAGTCTGTGGATTACACTCTGCAATGTTATTGTCCTGAAATTTGTGATTTGGTTTAGCAAAGGGGATTCTTCCTCATAAGAAAAATTAAAGCTATTTAATAATTTTAAAAGAACAAAAAAAGTTGGCTTTTCATTTTTCATTGTAAGCTTGATTGCTGTTAATAAAATACTTCGAATAGTTTCTTTTTTCTTAATTAAGGAAATAATTTCGTTTTTATTAAATATAAATTTTAATCACTCATTTTTTTGTGTACGTTAAATTAATCGTCTTATCAATGCATTTTTTCAAAAAAAGTCTGTATTAATTTGAGAGATTAAATTAATATTGAAAAAATATTTCTACTACTTTAATCCCATAATCCTTGCACATTATATAATCTTTTTGATTTGACTTTATTAGCAACTAAAAAATTGCATCCAAGCCTGCATAATTGTAAATAATAACTTTTTATTTCTGAAAAACTTATAAATATTTAATGATTGGTAAAACTATATTTTAAGGTATCCCCTTAGCAAACATGGTGATTTTTGTTTGGCTATTGATTTTTTTTTACACAGAACAATAAGTTGCTCTGTTGCAATCAGAATACGATTGGGTTTTGCCCAGCTTGGCGATCAATCGCGATCACAATTTGGCGAGAATCAAAGGGGCACCCTAAAGTATAGTCTAACTTAATCAATTAATTAATGCTGGTTAATAATTTAAAAACAAGTAAAAGTATAAAATATTACATATTTTTAGCAAAAAAAAAAGTATATAAAAATAAATTTAAAGGCATTAATATATTGAAACTCTCACATTGGAATATGAATTACAAAAAGTAATGCACACTTTCTTTTTTGAACAAGTCTTAGCTTGATTTTATACCTTGTAAAAGTTAAATATATGATTATTAACAAATTTTAAAGTAAACAATTTTTAATTTTCTGGTTAAGTTTTATAAAATGGTAATAATTAGTGATCAAATGCAGTTGATTTTAATTGATTTTTAATTTAATTTATAGTGGGCATATACATTGAAATTAAATTTTCAAAAGATTTTTAATTTAATTTCAAAGTATTTGCACATTTCCACATGTTTAGTACTTAATTAATTTTCTTAAATTTTGATTTCATCCATGATTTTCACATTATTATAAAAAATTATATAACCATATTCATATAATAATAATATAATACTTGTAATTATTTATGTTTCACTCCTCTGCCATCAAATACAATTCATTGAAATGGCCTTGGTACTCGTCTCTTCTTTTATTTTATATTTGATATTATGATAGAATTGTATTTCTAACATGAAGTTGAAAATTATATAAAACTAATTGTTTACAAAATTCTATTTAATTTAAGTTAAGCTATTTTTACTACATATTACATTGTTACTTTATTTTTATAAATATTTGTTGATGTTGACATGGCATTATATTGTTATTATATAGATTATTAAGCTATAATGTATATTTTTAAAATGTTTACTTTGAAATTATGTGAAATGTGTCATTTTTCACAATATTTTACGCATTTAACTTTCTGAAGTTAATTGATATGAAATATAATAGAAAATTTTGCAATATATTCTTTGTTTTATTATTTTAATGTATGATAACTTGAATTTTGAATAAAAAAAAATTTCTCTCTTTTTAAAAAATCAATAAAATATTTACTTTTTTTTATAAAGCTCACTTGATTTCACTTTCACTCTTTCTTGATGTATTTACTTTTTTGTATAAGTTTCAATTTTGACATATCTGCATATTATAATTGTATTTTTATATAATTAGATCATAACTCATATTAAATTAACAATCATAAATAAGCATTTATTATTAAAATTATAATCACAGTATTAAATAAACAAAATTTATTATTATAATTTTTTCCCGCTTATTAAGTAATTCCCTTACATTAATATAACTATGCATATACATAGTAAATAATTATATATTTCCTTATTTTTTTTATTCATTTAAACATTTTTTAATTCTTTAGATCATTTTGTTTTCATTATTTTCTAGCTTGCAATTGTAATGGCAAGTCCAATAAATGCTTCTTCGATCAAGAATTGTTTGATAGAACAGGCAGTGGAGGACATTGTGTTGAATGTGAAGATAACACGGAAGGTGTTAATTGTGAAAAATGCAAACCTCTTCATTATCGAAGGAAAGAAGATAGAGAATGCGCTGCCTGTGCCTGTGATAGTGTTGGTAAGTGTATTTTTGTTACAATAATTTCCTACTTAATTTATTTTGTTACTTATAATTACTATTATTGGAAATCAATGAAATATTATTAGAAGTACAATGAGAATAAATGCTGTGTCCGTTTCTCAATTAAAGGATCTCTTGGAGCTCAATGTTCAGAAGATGGCCAGTGCCCATGTAAGCCTGGTGTTGGAACCAGAACTTGCAGTAAATGTGCACCAAATTTTTATGACATGACAGCACAGGGATGTAGGTAAATAACATAAATACATATTTTATCAAAAAAAATAAGATTTGTGCAAAATTTGGAAAACTAGACTATTTAAAAGAGATAGTGATATCTTGATATTAATTTTTAAGTAACCATTGATCTAAAATTCTTCAACAATTTTCTTTCCAATTTATAACTGTTTACTGATAAAACTAAAAAATTTTACTTATTACTAATAATCAAAACAATTTTTTTTTATAAATTTCAACTGTTTTAAAACTCTTAAAAGGCCAATTTGTTTTAAAAAAAAAAAAAAAAAAAAAATGAGAAAAAACACTATTTGAATTTTCACAGTCCAAGGAAATTTTGCCATTTTTGTTGACTACTGACCAACATATTAAAATTTAAATCTCTAAAACTTGATATTTTGCTTCAGATTATTGACTGATGAGTCATTAATGATTGTAAGGCTATAAGTGTTATACTAATATTATTACTGTAATCACACTTGATATGTATGGATTGTGAAAGGCTTAATTGTTTTCATTATTTTAACCATCTTTCTATATTTTGACAATTTTAAAATTGATTTTTAATGTTTAATGAAAACCATGTAATGAGAAAATATAAACTGCTTCAATGAATATTGTTGTCATTAATTACTATTTTATTTATTATTTTAGACCTTGTGGCTGTAACTTGGCTGGTATAGCTAAAGATGCTCCAAGTTGTGATCCTTCATTGGGTTACTGTCCTTGTAAAGAGAATGTAATGGGACAGAGATGTGATAGGTAAAATTTTCAATTTTTATGATAAGTTCATTGTCACTTAAAGAATAAAATATGTTACTTATTGTCTTTAATAGTAATTTGGAATAAACAATATACAAAACTTCAATATTTTTGTTAAATTTATTTGTATCATTACTGAGGTTAACTATCATTAATGGAAAAAAGTATTATATATATTTCTACTTATAATTTATAGTTAGGAAACATTTTTATACAAATCACTTTATAATTCATATATAAGTATAATATTTCCTTTTAAATGTATTTGTTTTCTGAATCATGATTAAATTCAATTTATTTTTCAAGAAAAGTCATTTTTACATTATAAAACCAAATGCTAAAATATTATTGATATATAAATTTGATGACATGTCAAAATTATAAATTTCTAAAGATTCATTTAAATGCTTATATGTATATGAATACATAGCAAAAATATGCATTAACTCTGAAATTGTTAAATTATAAATAAATTTATTATTAAAAAATTAAAAAATAATTGATGTCATATATAAAAATGTATGTATTTTAATTAAATAATTCTTTTGAAAAGAATTTTAAAAAATATTTTAAAATATCAGAATACAATATTTTTATTATCATAATAATTTTTTAGGAGGAAATTGCATTTAATTAGCTTATTTAGTATTTGTATGTATAGAAATGAATTTACAACTTTTTATTTTGTAATATAATTAGAAAATAAAAAAATAATATATATTTAAAATGAAAAAGTTAATTATGATACTTTTTAATCATTCTAAACATAACAGTTTTTACATTTCAATATTTATTTCATCTTATTTTAGTTTTGAAATGGTAAGAAATTATACTTTGTATTTACTTCTTCTGAAATGAATTCTTGAAAATTATCTTTAATTAATAAATCTTACAATAGTACCTTGTACAGAATTTAAAATGTTCTAATATTAAAGGGATTTGCAATTAATTTACATAGAATGCTTAAAATGTTATAAATATTAAAGTTAGCTTTAAATTAGTATGAAATTAAATACTTCAATTAAAATTTGAAGCATTTGATATCATAGGAAGTCTATAATATAGCTTTTACTTCATCCTAAATAAGTGCTTTATTGAGACTACATTATAACAAATAGCATATTTCTGATATCTCCTATCAAAAATATATTTAAATTGTAAAATATGTAATATGTAAAAATGCTGATAATGAAATGTTGATAATGAACAAATATTCAAGGTAAAGTAAGACTTCAATACTAAGATAAATGAATTTTTTTTTCTTTTATTCAACTCACTAATAATTAAATAATATTACTGAGATAATTATGTGTAATTTAATATCATTTAGTGTACATTTTTATTACACTGTACTGTATTTTATTGAATAGAAAAAATATCTTTATTACTATTTTAAAAGTTTATCATTCATTTCCAATTTATTTAATTTTTGCTAATGCTTAGTTCTGTTTGTTTAATATATATCTTACAAAATGGTATCAAAAATGTTAATTGGATTATATTTTATTCTCCATTATTTTTAATAGAGCAAAAATAAAAAAGTACAATATTATTATTGTAGTTGCAAGAAAGGATATTTTGATCTTCAAGAAGAAAATGAATTTGGATGTGTTGCTTGTTTTTGCTATGGACATTCAAATGAATGTCAAAGTGCCCCTGGATTTTATAAGAAATTAATTGAATCCAACTTTGAAAAAGGTAAAATAGTTTTGTTTTAAATTTATATTTGAAAAAATTTGGATCTATTTAATAAGTTGTCATCTAGTAATTAACTGAATCTTCAATCATATATAAATCTGTTGAAGAAATTAAATTATGTCAAAATATTTGTAAAAATTATGTAATTTATATAATGTAGTTTGAAATTTTTATGTTGAAAAATCAATAGCAATTTCACTTTGAACTGTGATATAAAGATTGAAATTAAATTAATAAAATATTTGTTTTAAAATATTAAAAGTTTGTTAATCTTGTTAATAATATGTAAAACAGGAATAAAAATTACATTTTTATTGCCATTTAAATTCAGAAAAGCATTTAAATTTGTAAATTTATTTTTAACTAGTAATAAATAACAAATTTATGGTTCAGTATGATGTTTGACAGATTTATATATAGTAACAATTTTTAATTTTTTAAAAATAGAGATTTTGTATCAAAAATATTTTTTATTTCCATATTTTAAAAAATTAGTGTTTGTTTGTAATTTTCTGTAATTATAATATTTTTTTATCAGACAAAGAAAGTTGGACAGCAGTTGACCTGAGAGGTCGAGCAATACCTGTATTTTATGATGCAGATCTTCAAATAATTGAAGTTCGTGGCCAAGGGGGAGAGTTCGTTTATTTTGTTGCTCCAGGTAATTTATTTAAAATAAAATATTAAGTATAATCAAGCAATGATTTTTTATTGTTAAGTTCCTCTGTAAGGAATATTCTTTGACAATTTTTAACGAATGCATGAATATTGTCTATTTTTTATATTTAGTAAATTTGTAAGAAGAAAATATAGTATTTACTTCCGGTAACTGTTTCGTTCATTGTCTTTCAATAATATTAAAGAAATATAACTCTGGTTTTTCTTTATTTTCTGCACTTAAAAATCATTCATATTGTTAACTTTAATATTAAAAAATAAATTTCTCTAAATACGCTTTTAAGCTATTCATACATTTTTGGACAAAATTATTGAGAACCACAGTGTTGACCTCTTGAGCTCATAATTGTAGTGCTCTTAAGTTTATATATTTATTTTTATTGCATGCAAACTTTCTGCCATTACAATTATTGAATTATTCTTCATTTTTGCAGCTTATTTCTAGATTTGTTACTAATATATTTATTTCATCATAAATTTATATTAATTCATTATTAACTGGATGTTAGATTTTTATTTTATGTCCTCTTGTAAAATTTTTATGCTTAAACTACTATCACAACAATTATAAGCATAATTTATCATAAATATTTTCTTAATTGATATTTTAGTTGTGAGCTGTAATGAGTTTTTGAAATAACGAATTACCACCTTTAATATTACAATGTAAAATAATATTTTTATATAGAAATAATATTTTTAAGAGTATCTAAAATTTGAAACATTTGTTAACCTTTTTATGAAATTGTTATAGGTTGATTTTTTAGTACTTATGTCATACAAAATGAAAGAATATATTTTTCTATTTTTCTATATTTTAATGACTATGATATAAATTATTAATTTCTTAAATTCTTGACTTATAACTTGATATTAATTAATTTTCGATTTATAGAAATTTCATAAAAGCATTGGATAAAGATACATTTATAGATATAAAATCTGTGGTGTACTACATTTTTTTCTGTGTATTTTTTAAAACATGCAAGTCACTGCTTTCAAAATAATTTCAGTAAAAAGTGAAAATTAAAATCTTATAGGAAATGAAAAATACCACAGAAAATAGTGGAAGTAATTTGAGTAGAATTGTTATCTTAATTTTATTTTTATTATATGCAATTTTTTGAAATAGAAAAAAAAAAACTATTTATTGGAAAATGTTTGCTTAAATAATGTACTATAATAAAATTTATGCTTATAATAAGTTAAAAAAAAATGAAATTTTCTCATTTACTATTAAAATTATGATTATAATCAATAATCACACTTTTTCTAGAAAATTCCATTATGTTTGAAATAATAAAACTGATTCATCAATTTAATTCAAATTGTTTCTCAGCATAGATTTTATTTCATTTTTAGAATGCTACTTGGGAAATCAAAGAGCTTCATATAATCATTATTTAACATTTACTTTACGGATTGGAGCAGAAAGTGTTCGAATTAGTGCACATGATGTTATTCTTGAGGGAGCAGGACTAAGAGTCAGTGTTCCTATCACAGAACAAGAAAATCCTATTCCATCTCATAGAATTCAAAATTACAAGTATCGATTACATGAAAATCCTAGCTTTGGTTGGACACCAAGGCTTAGTGCATTTGATTTTATGAAACTGCTGTCAAATTTAACTGCTGTGAAAATAAAAGCCACATATTCTCGAGAAGGTTAGTTTAAGTGTTAATTTTTTTTTTTTTATTTAAACAATATCTGTGAAATTTGTTTGCCTTTTTTTAAAATTTATTTGAAATATGTGACATTATTATGTTACTATATTTTTAAATTACTATAAGTGGCTTATTTCAGAATTTATGTCTGGTTATATTTACACATATGTAACTGTATTTTCAATTTTTTTCTTCCTAGCATTTATGCTTTATAACTTACTCCAATTATTTAAATTATTCTTGACAAAAGTTATTAGTTTTTTATTTTTTAGATAAAATTTTTCATGACTTTACGAAAAAGAAATTTTACAACTATTAAAAATAGCATACATAATTTATTAATAATCTTACGTCTCTGTTGCTTTTTAATAAATTAGTACAAAACAAACTAAAACAAAAAGCTTTGTAAATCGAAAATTAAAATAGAATGCTCCAAATATGAAATTATATTTAATTTTTTTGACAAATACTGGAGGAAGTGTAAAAATATTCAAAGAAACTGAATTAGATGTAATGCTTTATTATTCTAAAAAATATTTCTCATGTGAATGTTGTTTCATTAATCTGTAAAAGTTTTTCAATATTTAGATTTCCTTTGACACTTTTATTTACAATATAATCATTTTATGTATATATCCTACTTCTTTATATCCATACAGATTTTAAAATCAAACTTTCATTTGAATGCTATCCAATTGGAATGTTCCACTCATTCTAATAATCCTGATTGATAAAAATGCTTCATTTTTACCAGTATTTTAGACACTTTTATTTTCACATTTCTTTTCGGTTAGAAGTTTGGTTTAGTTTTGTTACTGGATTCAATTATCTTGAAAATTATTTCATAGGATGTCATTAGTGGGACATTTTTTTGTTTTTATTTATTTTTATGTTTACATCCTTTGTTGGGATAGGAATACCTTATGCCCAATGTTTTATACATTTGAATTTGGGTATAATTATTAAAATATATGTTACAAATGAACATAGTGATAATAAAAGCTAATAATTTGTTATCAATTTTGTACAATTTAAACTTACTACTTTTTGCTTTTTAAATTTTTAGGCAAATGATAATTCAACTTACTTCAGCACTATAAAATCTTTTTCTATTTACCTGAATGATTCAAATCATCATATATTCAATACTTTATTGTTATATATTATGTGTGGTTAATATTGCTCAAAATTGTCCATTGTTATACTTAAACATGTATATGTACGTATATATCCTTTTATTTTAAGAAATATTTTAATTTTTGGTAACGTTATATTTAACAGCTTACTTGTTATTGAAAGAGAAAACAAACTTTAATATTTTAATAGTTAATTTTTTTTCTATTCTGAGGAATAAATAACTCAGTTTCATATTGGGGAAAATGCCTTAATTAAATAACTTAGCTTTTATTTGTATCTCATTTTAATTAGTTACATATTTTTCACTATCTATATTTTGTACTTATTTCTTTGAATTTTTTTCAAAAGTGAGTAATTACTGTGATGTAATTTTATATTTTTAAAATATATTAGTGTTATGGAATTAATTTTCAAAATTCTAATGAAGTGTAAAATAAATAATATTTGTTTGATATTAAATTTATTGTTAATTTCAAATTTGTTGTGTGTATTATTATAAAATAATATATGTTTATTAATAAATGATTCTTTTGTGTAAAAAAAAATTAAAAATATCTGAGCTGCCTATTAGGAGAAAAATAAATCAATCTATAAAAATGTTCCTTTTCCTTTTTTTGTATGTTTTTTAAGAGTAAAAATGATAAAAAAAATGGAAAAATGCTTCACTGGAAGTTTATAATTATTAATTTTGTATATTCTTCATATTGTGCATTCTTTTACATATATAGTTATAAAAAAAGGCTACATGATGATAATTAAATTTCAATAAAAGAAACAAAATTTTCTTTCCTGGATATCTTGTCATACAAAATTTATCTTTGTAAAAGAGATATCTTTAATGTGGGTGTTTTTAAAAAAGGTGTTGGATATTTGGATGATGTCATACTTGAATCAGCATTGAAAACACCAGGAAATGTCCCGGCTACTTGGATTGAGCAATGTGCTTGCCCTGAAGGTTATACTGGATTATCTTGTGAATTTTGTGCCCCTGGATATAGACGAGAGCCATTGGGTAACAATCCTTATTCCAGATGTGTAAAATGTTTTTGTCACAATCATGCTGATCTTTGTGATCCAGATACAGGTAATTTTCTCTTATTTTTTTGTTAATATTTTAGTTTTAATTTTGCAATATGCTTTTTTTAAGAAGAATAGTTGTATTTTCATAATCTCTTTTCTTATTAGAAGATATTTTGTACTAATAAATATTTTAGAATTTAAATATCATTATTTTATATTCTGTTATTATATTACTATTTTTTTTTAATTTATTCTATGTATTGGTATATCAGAAAAACTTTTTTTTGTCTTTAAAATTTGTAATCTTCTAAATTTAGGTGAGAAATATTTGTTTTGTAAATTTTCTTGTATATACTACATTAAACTATTCTCAATTAGCAGACGTTAATGAACTTAAATTTTATTTTATGTTATCTTATAAAACCAAGATATGTTTCATAATTTTTAGGGAAGTGTGTTTGTAAACATAATACTGAAGGCCACCATTGTGAGAGGTGCGCCCTTTCTTATTTTGGTGATGCTCGGGAAGGAACTTCTGCAGATTGTAAGCCCTGTTTGTGCCCTGATAGAGGACCCTGTGTGGTATTGCCTGGTGGACAAGTAGCATGCCAACAATGCCCATTAGGTCATACAGGTGATTTTCCGCTTTTTATTTATGCTCTAATTTTAAAAGTAACTTCTGTATTGGGTATATTTCTTTCTGTTGAGTTACTATGTTTTGAGCCTATATTACTAAATTGATATTTATATGTTAATGTCCCCACAGCCAATTTTGCACTGAATTTAGTGCCATGGGTATCAAGAGAAGGAAAAGATTATTTAGACTATTTATTAAAATCAAAATGGATTCATTTTCACCTATAATTGATTAAATTTTTTTAAGTAAAACACATGAGTAAGAATCTTTTCTGGCTATTATTTTATTTATTTATAATATCTTGGCCCATTCCCATGGCACTAGTCAGCTTTGACTTGATATTTTTTTTTCATTTAAAACATCAGGTATTTATTACTATAAAATTATATTTTATATAATTTTCTTATAATTATCAGTACATTTACTGAAATATTTATTATTAAGTAATAATTAATGAAGTTATCAGTTAGTTATAAATTTCAAATTACTAGGACATCAATGCGATCTGTGCATTGATGGTTATCATGGAGATCCTTTAGGAAGATTTGGGCCTCCAAGGCCATGCAAGAAATGTGAATGTAGTGGAAATATTGATCTGAATGCTGTCGGCAATTGCAATACGTAAGATTTGTATTAAGTTATAAAATATTTGGTACATTAATTGATTTATGTTTCTTGATTACGTAATGTTTGTAATATGTGCCCTTATTATAGAACTACAGGTCAATGTCTAAAATGTATCTATAACACTGCTGGATGGAATTGTGAAAGATGCTTACCTGGTTATTATGGGGATGCATTAGCGATACCAAAAGGAGGGTGTAAAAGTAAGCTTTCTTGCTAAATAGTAAATGATCCATTCAATTTTTTATTGCATCTTAAAATGTCTTGTCCTATTTTTTGCACTTCTTTCTATTCTTTATTGGGTATTTTTATATTGTTTTTCATTTTATAATTTAAGTTTTAGAAAATTAGCAAATATTTAATTTGATGTCTTAATTTTAGTTATGGTATCGGTTTATTTAAAACAATTTTATCTTGAACTTAAATAATTCAAACTATGTTTTCTCATTTATAAAAAATATTTATTTCTTTGAAAAGTAATAAATAAATTGTAACAGGAACCAAAATTCTATTAATTCCTATATTTTGGAAAAAAATACTCCAAAAATATGTTCTATATTATTTTTTTTAAATTTATATTGTATAAGTCCTAAAATTATGTAGGCTTTTAAAAATATTTACCAATAGCTAAACTTCTGCTTTCTATTTATCAGTTGAGAAGAATACCACAATTGACATTATTTATTCTGTTGTGTTTCTGTTAATTCTTTAATATTTTTTTTATTGTTAAAATAGTCTTATGAAGTAATAAACAAAATTAATTAGGAATTTTTAAAGCTGTTTAATGGAAAAATCATATTTCATTATGTATTGTATTATCATCTGAATTTCAGGTTATGAATCGCTTTGAAATAATGTTAGTCCTTCTCTTTTTTTTTTTCCTTTGTTTTCTTTACTAAATGTGATATTTTTACAAACAAAATTAGTTAGTTTAAAATTAGTAAGTCTTCTACTACATTTAAATAAATTCAAAAACTAATTCATTGTTTTCTTGTACATTGGATTCAACAAGACACTTCTGGTAAAGCATTTTGTACCAAAAAAGATTTAAATCCAAAATAGCCTAGCCCTACAAAATGGGAGACTCTTATAGTCTCCCATTTTGTTTATGAAATTAGAAAGGCTTTTTATGAAACTGGAATACATTTTTTTGTGTCAAGGAAAATTCTTTATTTTAATAACGAAAACGTAAGCATAAAGTTTTATATAAACTTTTCATGTTGTAAAGAATCATTTCCACCATAAAAATATTTTTGAATAACTTCTTACAACAGATAATCATGAAATTTGAAAAATGTTTTTAAAATATAAAATTTATAAAGAAGAAAAATATGTTATTTTAATTATATTTAATATATTAGCTTCAAGCTATCTTTTCCTTAAATGATATACTTTGATTTTATTAGATGTCTTGGTTATAATTTTTGTTGTTATAGTTCATTTTTTTTTTTTGGTGGTTAATTATTTACACAGTTGATTTTTTTAATATTTTATAATATTTTACTATTATTTTGTATTAATTCAATAATGCTTTTTTTTATTTTTGTACAAGATTTTTTTAAAAGTTTAAAAAAAAAAATTTACATTGGAAAATAAATAATAAAACAACTATTTATAGAGTTAAATGTGAGTTATATTGCTGGTTAATAAAATTGCTTATAATAAAAAACAAACATTTGAATCATATTTATTATATACAAACATTATAATTGATGGTAAAAATAATGATGCAAATAATTTGAGGAGCTAATTAAGTTAGAACAATAGCTAATATCCATCTGGACTTGGAGTCAATATGTCATGGTTAGAAGATAAAAGTGCTTTATTCAATTCTATGCTTGAAATACATAACAATTAATGTAGATACAACTAATGTTGTGTACACATGCAGTATGTAATCATACATTATTTTCTTAAATGATATTATCATGCAAACCTCAAATACGGATTTCAGAATGTAATAAGCCAAAAATTTAGCTTTGACTGTATACATTATTAGCCAAGAAATTAAAAAATAACTGGAAAATGTGTTTTTTTTTATTACACTTTATACTAGGGAAGAACAAATTGTACTTGGGAATGTAAACATGCATACTTCTCAGAACTTCCACATGAGAATATGTCCATCAAAATGCTATACACATTGCATGATTTTGTCTAGAATAACATTGTATCATTGTTTCATGCATGATTTTGTCTGAAAATAACATGGTGTCATCATTTATTTTACCACTGTAAATATGGTTGCCCTATTGCAGTAAAGTTGACAGTGGGTGCCATTAACATTATTGCATTATTTTACAAACAAACATTTGTCATTCACACCAAATGGCTATATGATATTATGGAGTCAAGATAAATATTTCTTTATTTTAGTGTATTAATAATTAGAATCAAAATAATTTGCTGTGGCTTATTGCTTACATGTTCAGGGATGTCACTTTTCTGTCTTTTGAAAGTTTTTGAAGTTGATGTTTCAGTTCAAAATTTTATTCAGTCAATATTTAAAAAAATGTAGTTAAAGAAGTCATTCAAGACTTATATTATCAATATTTAACTGTTCTTCAGAGTGAGGTTTATCATCCTCATCACATCTGGATACTATTGTGGCGGAACTAGCTATGATGTCAGCCTTAGAAATATGAAAAATTCTTTGCGATCAATCTACAAAGGAGTTATCATTGTATTTTGAGTGAAAACTTTAACTTTTCCTTTAGTTCTAAAATTTGCTGAACTCATTTAAAGATTAGCTAATAATAAATTTGCTTTTTTCAGACTATAAAATGGTGTACAATATGTATTAACAATTTATTGTGTGTATAAAGCAAGAGGGAGTCTTGTAAGTCAATTGAATTATAGATATTGATGAAATTACAAATAAAATAAGGGTAAAATAATATGGTTAACAAAAGATTTTAATGATGAGAATAAAGTGATTACTGCATTTTTAAGTTCTAAAAAAGAAAATGTATCAACCACAGAAAATATATATATATATATGATAAAATAAATAAAAAGGCACTTGATATTTGTAAGGTAATAAGGTGTTTATTTGAGTTTACTCAACCGTGTGTTGATTAGAAAACAGTGAAGCATTTCTATGGAGAAAATATCTTCTTTTGATTGTAGATTAGTATTTTGGAATAGATAGGAATATGGTTCATGAATTGCATAATTTTTTTAAATTTTTCTTTTGGCTCTTTAATGAAATAATTGGGATAGCACTTGTTTGCTGAAAATGCTAACATAAATTGCATTTCATTCAAGCTACTTCTGAATTTTTCAAGCGAACACATTTTGCTAGATGTTTTTAAAATAGATTTTTGGTATATGCTTCTGTATGTAAAAGGATGCATAAATTATATGATTACTAATATTTTACTGCATGATTTTATCACATGAAAAAAAGAACTGAGAATGATATATACTTAAACATTATTTGTTAGAAAATATCAGATTCCTGGACAGAAAAAGGAGTCTGATTTAATCAGTTTAAGAAAAATAATATTTAATTTTTTTATTTGGTCAAAAAGAAAATGACTTTAAGTTTGTACATAGGTATTTTAACACATTTTGATAAATTAGTAAAATTTGTTCTGAGTGAAAATCCTATTTTTTAGTACATGCTAATTATGGTTATGAAATTTTGATAAGCTTTTTTTTTATATAAAACCTAAACAGTGCTCAAATTTTTACTATAATTAATTTGTAAATTGAATTTGAAGAATGTCTTTTGTAAAGATTCTGCAAGCAGTATAGCTGTAAATTTTTATGTGTTGGTGCATCCATTTATAAAATATCATAGATTTTACTGTTAAAAAAATTGTATTCAAAGATAAAATTACTATTCAAATTTCTCCTAAAATATCAGGAAAATCTGCAAGTTTGATTAAACATTTAGCTTGGGTTGATAAATGTTAGATTTATTATTTCCATTAAATTCAAATGCAAAAACTATCCTATACAATCTATGGACAGCTTATAAGCTATTATGAATATTTGCTCTATTCTTAACTAAGATATGATGATCTTCTGTGAAAAATAATTGTTTCTATTTGAAAAAAATCAGAACAAACTGTGCATGAAATGATAAATGAAAAGTTAAGTTTTTTAATGGGAATAAAACAGCCAGAATTAATTTAATGGTCTTGTGCATTTAAAATAATTCAAGGTAGCAGTCTAAAATGTAAATTCTTACCCCTTAGTGTAAGCTATTAGACTGCGCTTTCTTAACCTTAGATTGAAAGTTTTATTTCAATATTATGATGTTATTACCAATGACAGAAGAGTGTGAAATATGCAAAATTGTAAATTCAGTGTTATTTGCAATGTCAAAATTTGATAAGCACAAACTCATGGTGAATTAAAAAATTACCAAGCTTCCCTAAAAGAAAAAATAAGAATTTTACTGTGCTGAAAAAAAAAAAAAAATCATTTTTCAGTGAAATTGCTCTTAAACTTCACAATTACTTGAGACATTAACTTGAATTACCTATGGACAGTAAAATATATAGAAATAAATCATTAAATTTTGAGTCTAATGTTAAAATATATAGTTGTGCAAAGGAAATTTATTTATCACAACAAATATTTACAATAATTTATATTTAATGAAAACACTATAATATAAATTAATGTAAAACTGCATAAAACAATGGATAGATATTTTAATTTAAAATTTTCTATATCTTGGCAATTTTTTAAAGTAGCACCCTCTCATGGGTATCTGATACCCAAGGTAACCTGATTAGTATAACCACCAAAATCATGAAGTGTTAAACCATAATCATGATAGGTTATAACATATACTGACAGGTGTATGTGCATCATAAATTAAATTTGTTAGTAAGGGTAATTTCTCCTTACAAGAGTCATAACTTTTATTTAAATAAGCTATGTTTAATTGCGATTTTCTAATAAAAAATTTGTTGAGCAAATTTCCCATTTTACACAATTCATTTAGTGCCTCTCATACCCATTTCATATAAATGTGTTAGAATAGTTATCATTTGCTCTTAAGAATATTCATGCAAATTTAACATTTCTGGCCTGATATTTTTATAACGTTGCAATTTTAATAAAAGCTGAGAAAACAGTAAATACTTACAAATTTTATTTTTAAATTTTCATTTTACTTCTTATATTTTTACTTCTTCTGTAATCTGGTTTCTTACTTCTGTCATCATTATTTACATATGTACATTTTATCATATATATTTGTAATTCAAATGTGAACTGTAATTCTGTTTTAAAAGCAAAATTAAAAGTTTTCGAATAATGAGTTTATTCGAAAAAATGTGTTTATTCGAAAAAAAAAATGCTTGATTTAAATTGCTCCTACCATATTCCCTGATTTGCATTCACCATTTTAATAGTATTCTGTAAAATGTTAAAATATACTAATATTTTTTTTAAATAAAAGTCTTATTTAAATTCAGTTTATAAGCACATAGTTTCAAAATAATGTTTATGTATTTTTAAAGGATGCACTTGTTACTTACCTGGCACCATTGAATCAGAGAGAGGCTCTAATCCATGTGAATTAACTGGTGGCCAATGTCGATGCAAAGCAAATGTTGTTGGCCGTAGGTGTGACAAATGCAGGGATGGTTTCTGGAATATAGATAGTGGTCAAGGTTGCGCTGCTTGTAATTGTGATAGGATTGGTTCTTTCAATCAATCCTGTGATTTACGATCTGGACAATGTCATTGTCGCCCAGGTGTTGTTGGTCGTCATTGTGATTCCTGTGCACCTTATCATTATGGTTTTTCTGAGGAAGGATGTAAAGGTTTGTCACATTATTTATTTAGATTATCATGTAGTTGATGTTTAGTTTTCAACATTTGCTATTTATTTTTAGATCGCTCATTAATAAAAGATATCCATTTTCTTTTCCATTTCATATCACTGTCTAACTAAAGTATTATTGATTGATTACCTTGAAAATTTACTTTACCAATTGAAAGCTAAAAAATTTTATTTGTTGTAAATTAATATTTAACTTTTTTACAATGATTAACAAGATCAGTTTTGATTTATATTGTACTTTTTTAATCTTGTTTATATATTTGTTTGTTGTATCATAAACCATTCAACTTTTCTAATAAAATAATTTACCTTAATTTAAAATTTTATTTGAAAGATAGAGTTTAAAATCTAATTTTGATAGTATGTATTTCTTGTGATGTATATATGTAATGTATAATGATATATATGTGATGTATGTATGTTTCTTGTATGTGTATCCTAGTGATGTATTTCTTTAGGAATAATAAGAAAAAGAACAGTTAGTTTTATTTATAAATAATATTCATTAAAATTCTAAAGTCACAGAGCATTTTACCATAAATGTTTTTTATTTATTTATTTATCACTGAATTTTTTTTTTAAATTCTCCTTCTTTAGTTTGTGCACTTTTTGGTGTTTTGCAAGAATTGTAGTAGTCGTTATACTTAATATAAGTTCCAAAATTCTTACTTTTTAATGATGGGAAATATACTTTAATAAGTACTTTATTTATATAAAGCGATATATAATGTGTATACTTATGAAATGAATGGATTTTCGTTCTATTCTATGTGATTACTTCATTTTATATTTAAAGTTTGCAGCATAGTTAAAAAAAAGGTAATTAGAAAATTATTTGTTCTGTTTTGGTGAGTTTTGCTTAGTAAATTCTGAGTTAATCAGTTTAATCTTGTCCATTAAGAAAGAATTTGAACATGTATGAAAACTATTTAATTTAATATTTGTCTCTTACAAAGTGAGATTATTATTATAGCATTTTCTTGACAAACATTTTTGATATACTGTATTTGTTCATCTAAGAATGAATTTCAGATTATGGTTATAGATTTTCATTGTAATTTCTTGTTACATGAAATCTTAATATTAAAATTATAATATCATTTTATTACTTGCTTACATGTGATTGAAATATGAATTTGATTTATTAGTCTCTTTTAATTTAAAGTATTTAAATAAATGCTAAATTGTTTCTTATTCATAGGAGTAGTATTAATAAAATATTGAGTACTATAAAAACAATTTTTTTACTATTACATGGAATTTTTATGTGACAATTTTTAAATTCTAATATGTACATGGGTCTAAATTAAATATTGAAGTATTCACAAAAACTCCTCTTACTTTTATTAATGAAATTTTATGGAAATTCATTATGAAAATTGTGATGCTTTCAATTTTACCTGGTGTATTTAATCTTTCTATTTTTAATCTGATGTCTGTTTAAAATTTGATTTATACATTTAGTAATAATTATTATAATTGATACAAATTTCACCTTATGTATATCAGTATAATTCTTGTTTTGCAATATTTACCATGGTATGTTAATATTTATAAAATAAAATTCATTTCATTTTTACATTTTAATAAGATAATAAGAAGTTAAAAAATTTTGCAAAATAATCTGTTGACTTTGACTTTTTATTATGAACTATTTCACGAGAAATAACACTTGTATTTATTGTTTCATTTTTATATGATTGAAATTATTTATGCTTTAAACTTTGAAAATTGAGTGAACAATTATTTGCTTTATTTCTTTTTCATTATATATGCTTTCATTTCTATTTATCACTAACATCATAAAATATTCCTTTTGTTGTCTAAAATATACTAAAAATATATTTTTTTAATTAATTAAGCTTGTGAATGTGATCCCTCTGGTTCAACTTCTCTACAATGTGATACTGCTGGTCAGTGTCAATGTAGACCTAATAGAGAAGGTCGACGATGTACCATATGTCGGGATAATAAATATAGCAGAGGAACTGTTTGCTTAGGTATGTTTGTTTATTTACTCAGAAGAATATTTTTTCTGGGACAAACATTTTTCCATTAATTCTTTAAATATCTTTCTAATATTTAGCCTAAAAGTATGAAAGGCTTTTACTGTAATTGTATGATATTTATTCTGTAAGATTATTTCTCAACACTTAAATATAATTTTTTAACATAAGTAGCTTACTTTTATTTTATTTAAAAATTTAAAGTTATTCAAAAGACATGCTTTTACTTCAGACTTGTTTATTATTTTATTAAGGAAATGAAAGCCACAAAAATAAATTACTTAATTTATTTTTGTGGCTTTCCTTTCTGTAGTGTATCACAATTAATTATATTATATTTATAAAATAAAATAATGAATATAATAAAGAAAATTTTATTTTCTTACTATATAATACTTGTTTTTAATAGATCTTTTTAGAAAAATAATTTATTATTCCTTAATGAAATGCAGAAGAATCATTGTTTATTTTGTACTTTAACTTTTTCAGATTGTCCTCCGTGTTATTCCCTTTTAGAAGAAGCGATTGATCGCTACAAAGATAAACTAAATGAATTAGCTAATCTCATGACAGAGTTAAAAAACCACCCAGAAACTGTTGAAGACTATGATTTTGAAAGGAAATTGAGAGAAGCTGAGAGGAAAATTGAAAACTTAATCAGTGAAGCTAAAAGAGCTGCTAGTAAGTTTCCCCATTATTTATTTAGAAAGGCAATTCTTTAGAAAACCTATTCTTTATAATGTATAAAATTCAAAATCTGTAATGCAAATTAATTAAACAACTTTGACAAATATTACTAAATTATAAACATTAACTAGAGAATAAAAGAACTTTTTTTTTAAGTTTGCACTACAATTATTTGTTTCTAATGAAATATTCTTATTATTTCTAAACTATGTGATCAGAAAATTCAACAGGAAATTGCTGTTTTTTTTATCTTACATTGCAAAATATAAATAAATAAATAAATTTTTGATCATAGAAAAATTTTCTCAAATATTTTATTTAATATAATGAAATTTTTTCTTTATTATAATGAAAAAAGAAATTTATCACATTATGCTTTATTTTTTTTCATTATTTTGTATTTAAGGATATAATGAAATAATATATTGATATAATATATTGTTATAATTATATTGATGTAATTATATTGAAAAATCCTACTAAAGTGTATTTAGCATATAGCTTAAATGTTCAGTTAACTTCTAACTTTTATTATATCTAGAGAGGAAAATCTATTCCAGAAATGTTGATTTCAATATTTTGTAGCAAATTAAAATGATACAAAATAGTGTTTTTGCCATTCATAAGAATATATTTTTTTGAATACATTTTTTTATGAATGATCTTTTTTTTAACTTTGAAATCTATGCTGTTATTTTCTGAAAGATCAAATTAACTTTTTTGTCGTTCTTTATGAATTTCATTTTTAATTCATCAGTGATTATAATTTTTATATTTTGTCGTTCATTATAAATTTCTTCATAATAAATTATAAATTTTAAAATAAAAAAATTGTTGCTAAAATTGTAAAATAATTAATAATATTATCAAAATAAGAAAGAATTTTCTTTCATGATATCAAATTGTTTATTTGAATTGTAGAATATTAAAGAAGTGAAATAATATTTCAAAATAGTAAATGAACACAAAACTGACATGTTTAAAACTTTTAAAAAATAACACACATATATTGCACCAATATAAAAAGTTATAATTTTGCTTGTGATATTACATAATTTGCATAAAATATTATATTATCATTTATGATGTTGCATAATTGCAATTACATACGCTGCAGAGTTTTGTAATATTTTCTTCAAGTTTATTTTAGTTAATTATTAGTTTCAATTTGCAAATATTATATCAGAATCTTGCATGAATTATATTCCAGCTTATTTTGTAAAAAAATTAAAATTTTTATAGAAATATTTGATCTGACTTTAATACTGTAAAAATTACATTATATTTTCCATTTTTAAAATTGAATGTTAAAATATTATTAGAGTGTTTTAAATGTTTTGAATATCATTTATTTTTGAAAAATATTTTTCCTTTTGAGAAACATTATGCTTGTAATGGTGGAAACTTTGAATCTATTGTTTATATTAATTGGATTATTTTCATTAACATAAAAAAGTGTTTCTTAATTTTTTAATTAAGTGATATCTTTTTGAAATATGTCTAAAATATACTTGTTTAGTGCTTCAGTGTTAAAATTAATGTCAAAAAATGTCTAAGAAGTAATAAATAAGCAAATAAATAATTTACATTGTGCCATTATTACATATTTATTTTTTATATAACTTAAAATCTCTAGTTTTTAAATGAAATTTATAGAGTAAAAAATATTTCATTTATTTTTAATGAAATAATAATTTTAAATATTGATTTATATTTTAAAATATTCATTAAATTGCTAAAACTATGTAATTCAAAATTTATGTCTGAAATTTCATATAAAAAGCTTTTTTATTCAGATAAACACAATTTTATAAAGAAAAATAACATATATTATATTTTAATTGAACCTTCTTTTGAATTCTCTTTTACATATATTAATGATGTTTAAATTTTTTGATAAAAAGTATTCAAAGTACTAAATTTAATGGTATTTTTAAGTATTCTTGATCTTGAATATCTGTTTCATAAATTTTAAATATATTTGAAAACTACCTACTGATATATTTTGGTATTAATTTGTTTTGTTTTTACCTACCTACTGATAAAATATTTTGGTATTAATTTCTTTTACTTTATAGTTGCTGATGGAAGTTTAATAAATCAGCTAAATGATTTACGAAAACGAATTAAAGAAATTGGAGAGACTGCGGGCAAAGTTCGTGATAGACTTGATGAAGGTGAAGAATATCGTAGATATGGCCTTAATAACATATCAATGGCAGAAAATATAATTCAACAATCCAAAGATGCTGTTGCTGCTACAAGGAAGTACTTAGATAGTCAAGGAAGAGATGCATATAATTCTGCATTGGACAGAAAAGATAGATTAGGTCAACAATCTGAAAGATTATCACAAATTGCTAGAGAAGCTAGACAATTAGCTGATCAGTAAGTTTTCTGCACAGTTTCGTGAAGGATAATATATCTAATAGAAGAATATATATTGTTTTATCTTCTTGTTATATTTGATAAATGTCTGAAAGAATTTATTTTTGGAAAATGATTAAAAGAGTTCCAAGTCCTTAAATTATGAAAACTAAGAAACCCACATATCAAAAAAAAAAAAAAAAAAATGTTTTGCATCATTGCTAATGCTAATTTGAAAAATGTTTATTTTTTCATTAAATTTATAATAATTTTAAGAGAATTTGAGAAACTTGAATCTTTTTCCTTTGTCTTTATCATTTATGAAGAAAATTGAGATTCGCTATTAATAATCATTATTCAGTTCATCAATATTTTCTGAATATGAGCTGATTAAGCTGTACCTGACAGAGTTAGGAAATAATTGTTTAATTTAGATTTCAATTTTATGAGAATGTTACTGAAATTTTATTAACTAAGATTTTTTTCCGTTAATTTCCATTTGAACTTCAATGAAATATATTAAGGAATTTTCAAAGTTGAGATTCATTGAATCAAAATTTACTGTAATTTACTGTATGCTCTATAATTTATAAAATGTTGCTTCCACTGTCAATTTGCCTGAATAAATTTTTTTTCTTTATAAAAATTACAGTTTTTAAAATGTGCCTAAAAATGTATTTATTCTTGAAAAATTTTTCTCCACAGACAAGAAGAAGATGCTGCTGTTATAGATGATGTTTCAAATCGAGCATTGAATACTTCTATAGAAGCATATCGCCTAGCACGAGAGACACTTGATTCACAGGAAAGAATGAGTAATGAGGTCTATGAATTAGAAAAAAGGTAGGAATCTTAAAGAGATTTCTTGCTTCAATGAATTTTGCTGTAAACACATTTTATTCATATATATTGTTTTATAATTTTTTGATTACAGTAAAAATGTAGATTTTGTATCCATTATATAAGTGTAATTCTTCATTCTGATTAAGAACTTATTACAATAATTTTTAACCATAAAGTGTGTACATCATTTTATTTTACTTATAATTGGTCTATGTGTTAAACAAATAATCGTTTTCATCAATAATGCTGAATGTACAATTTTGTCCACCAATCAAAAACAAGTAAATTTGTCAGTGGCATTAACTTTTCAGTGAGCAATTGGAAGGAAAATTTTGTTGAATCCCTCAGTGGGATTGGTTACTTTATGTATTCTTGGAGATTTTGTCTCAATAACGCTATTAAAAAATAAATGTTTATTAATCATTATAAGTAAAGATAAATTTATGTGGTATGCAAAGTACATTAAATATTAATATCTTATTGCTTATACGAGCAATAAATAAGTCATATCATCCACTTTATGGTTAATTTAAATCGGGTGAAACAATTTAAATTTTTTTTTCTTCTGTGCCATATTATATTTTTCATTTTAGTTGTTTTTATTATATTCCATTTTTTTTATAATCTGTATTCATATAAACTTTATTCGTGTAAAACATTGTGCACTTGTTTTCATGAAATATTCCCTTTTTACATATTCTTTTTGTTTGATGTATTTTTACTGTCTAAAATATAACTACATTATGAAATGCTACATTTACCAAATATTAAAATATTAACATTTGCAAGAGAAAAATAATAAACAATGTGCAAAATTATAAATAATTAAAAAATAAAGTAATATTGAAGTTTAAAAATTATAAATTTTGTAGCGTATGTAATTAAAATTCTGATACATTTATTTGAAATTTATTAAAGTGAAATTGTTTAATTATACCTTTCTATCTTTGTTTACAATGTAATTATTATTTTATTAAAATAAAATGTTCAATAAAATCATACTTAAGGGTAATAATTTCTTTTAATATCCAAATTTTTCTTTTTATAGATTAAATGACTTAGTTGACTTTGTGAAACGAACAAAAGACCTTGCTGAAGATGCTAAAGCTGAAGCAAATACAGTGTATGATGATGCTTTAGGAATATATACTGATGCCAATTCCTTAGTTGTGCCTTCTGCTGATGTTCAGGCATTGCAAGATGAAGCTTCAAGAATAAAAACTGAGGTATTGTCTTTAATTTCTGATATCAATGTTTTTATTCTTAACTACCATTTTATCTTTTTTTT
>JAPDSC010161944.1:0-10122 GCA_026290005.1 Latrodectus geometricus | reverse complement strand
CGAAACTATTGTTATGCCAATTTTAATTTGGGATTTATCCCTCAGCATCGATTAAAATCAAATGGATACTCAAGAAAATTGCAGTAGATAAACAAAAAAACCAGGTATTTAATAAAAATAGTTAAGCAACTTTAATAATAATAAATTATTTTCAGCTATCAATATTATTTGTCAATAAACTTTTTTCCGAAAGCAATTCAGCATCATTTTTTTTCTGTTACTGTTTTCTTGATTCTTTTTTATCCTCAAATTCAGCAGTGTGTTTAACCCTTTTGGATATAATTTTAAACTGGTTTCATATTTCGGTTATTTGTTTCAATCCATATGCGTCATATTTGTATATTGATTGCTTATGAACTTTCGAGCAGTTTTTAATTAAAAAGTGCGTAAGCGCTTTTCTTAACAGTAGATTCGTATCTATACATGGACCTGCTCAATTGTTAAAAATAATTTTCACAATGATATTTTCTTAACAGTAGATTCGTTTCTATACATGGAGCTGCTCAATTGTTAAAAATAATTTTCACAATGATATTTTCTTAACAGAAGATTCGTTTCTATACATGGAACTGCACAATTGTTAAAAATCATTTTCACAATGATTTCATGATGGATAGTGATAGGAAAGCCATAAATATCTAATGTTAAATAGAATATTTTATGTAAATACTGAAAGATAAGAAAAAATATTATTGTACATCAAGAGCTGAAAAAGGTAGTTCATTTTATTATAAATATAAGGATTTGCGGAAAATGTACAATTCTATTACAAAAATCTGAAGCAATTCTGATATTGTAACAACGAATACCTCCCAAACGATTCAATAACGCAATCAATTTTGTATTAAAAAAAAAAAAGTAAACAGCGAACTAAGACTCTTACATCATTTGGTTTATCGCGAATATTTCGTAATTTCTTGAATCTTAAGTAAACATGATTATATTTATACCCTCCTTATTTATAGCGAAACTTAGATAATAAATCCCCCTGTATCTATAATGTTTACTCAATAGTTCTGATAGAGCTTAGTGGATAGCTAAACAGTACTGGCCAATTTAACTTCGGTTGTTATCATTAGTTAAATTAAGGCAACGACAGCAATCGAACTCGAAACGTTTTCTCTCTAAGAGAGCTATCTTAGTACGATAAATTACATAATAGTTTGCTTAAAATGATCACTTAACAACAGAATGTCATTAAAAAACATTTAAGTCCTCACCGCGAATTGGCTTCAAGAAGGACTTTTCAAAGGCAGTTGATCATTTCGAAGGAAGCTAAGGAATAATCTCAAAAATCTCTCTATCAACATCTTCAACAGATGTACATACAGAAAACAAAATCACGGAACACACTTTCCATTGTTCGACGATAGCAGGGATTGAACCTGGAACCTTCCACTCTGCAAATCGTAGTCCTACAATAAGGACATGGTAAAACTCTTCTTATTTCGGGCCCTTCTTATTTGATATCCATTGCGTACCTTTTTGTTAATGGAAGATCCTTTTGTATTCATGGATATTTATTTTTTACTTGTCGCAAAGGAAGAAACTTAGATTATTCTCAACTTGATAAATATGAAACCTGGAAGAATACAATATTCATCTCCTATTGCTCGATAGGTAATATTATTCTTCAAATACACTGTTAGCGACCGTAAATGAAACACCCAGAAGAAAACATGAAATTTACAACGTGCATTAGCAGAGGTGAGATAAGCAAATAATTATAATTTTAACGTAGACGCACATCACGTGCGCCCTGTAACACCACTTCAAAGCGCTATTTAGGGCTTGGAGATTTCGACGATTTCAAGTTCTACAATTGTGAATTTTTTTTAAAAAATCGATCAATTATGCCTCGTTGAAAACAGCGGTCATTTTTTCGAGTATCCGAGTTCGACAGGTTAGTGGCCTACCGAGATTGTGGCTTATCTTTCAGGAAGATTGGTAGCCGTGTTGGACGAAAGCAAACAACTGTAATGCGGATATGTGATCGTTGGATGCATCCACCTCAGTGCACCACTTCACGTGATGACAGACAAATTGTGAGCATGACATTGACGGATAGCTCAGCCACACTACGAACCATAGCACAGTACATTCAGTCTATAACGCATCATCCAGTGTCTGTCGTACGATTCGACGTCGTTTAAGCAGAATGATCGGTTCCCAAGACGTCTATTGCTTTATCCACCCTTGATGCAGAAGCACAAACAATGGTGCAATGAAATAAGGATGTAGATGGCATAATGGAATGAAATTATCTTTACTGAGGATTTCCTTTCTGTCTGCAACATCATGATGGTCGCATTCGAGTCTGGAGATACCGTGGAGAGAGGATGCTGAACATCTGCGTTATGCACTGCCACATTGGTCCTGCACCGGGTATTATGGTATAGGATGGCATTGGATATCATGCTCGCACTCCTCTAGTACGCATTGCCGGTACTTTAAACAGCCAGGACTACATCTCCGAGCTGTTGGAGCCAGTTGTACTTCCTTACATTCAGGATTTGCTCACAGTTATATTACAACAAGATAATGCTTAACCATACGTGGCACACATTGTCCAAGTGCTCTTCGTCAATCGCCATATTGAATTGCTTCCCTGGTTGTCTCGCTCTCCAGAACTTTCTCTGATAGAAAACATGTGGCCCATGGCTGCTCAACGATTGACCCAGATTATATCCCCAGCTGCCACACCAAATCAATTTTAGCAACTGCTTGATCTGCTGTAACACAAGAACACATCCAAAGTCTCTTTGAATCAATGCTGAGGAATGTGGCTGTGGTGATCTCCAGCAATGGCGACTACTCTGGCAACTGATTTTGCTTACGTCGTTCTAAGCACATAGAAATAATATCATAATCACTTTACATCAGAATTTTTGGTTACTTAAAATTCGAATATGTTTGAAAAAATTAATCATTTTTTTTTTTTAACTTATGGCAAATGAATGGGAAAATGTAACCCTAAAATCTATATAAGCATTCATACAAATGATATTTTAGTCACTTTACATTAGAATTATTTTAATTGTATGGAAAATTGTATGGGAAATTTACTTATTTGCCTTATCTAAAATAATAAAACAGGAATGAATACCTATAATTTTTTTGGCTTGGAAATAAATATATGTTATTTTTGGGAAAATCTTTTTATAATACAAAGTATCTATTTTAAAGACTTATTCAAAGTCACTTTTAATTTTAAATGCTGAAAAACGGAATATATCTTGAATTGTAGTATAACAGAAAAATTTAATTAAAATTAAAAATAATAAACAAGAACAATATGAAAATAGAAGTGATTATTCATGTATTTATGTGGAAAATAATAGACGACATTAGTTGCGACGTCATATTGTTTCCAAACATTTGCTGTTAAGCGTCATTTATCACTGAAACTGCCATAGACTTAGGTGATAGATTTTTAAATTGTTATTTTTGAAATTGATATTCATTATTTAAGGATAACGTGTTTGTTAAAACTTTTAACCTTTTGTTTGCTTAACTTTTGATTCTCGCCAAATTGTAGTCACATCACCAAGCTGGGCTTATTTCCAGTCGTATTCTGGTTACAACAGAACAATTTATTGTTCTGTGCAAACAAAAATCACCAATAAAATCGATAGCCAAACAAAAATCTCCAAGTTTGTCAAGAAGGCACTCTTAAATACAATATTAAACAAATGTTTACATTGTATTTATTTGGAAATAGTTGTGGATATGACGTCACACTAATGTCGTCAATTAAATGTGCAATTAGCTCTTTGCTGTGGTGTTAGGATGACCGCGAAATCATTTACCAGAAGAATTACAAATTGAAAATTAAAGAATTAAATTTTGTCAGTTTCGTTTGACAATTTTTAAGATTTGCTTTGTTGAAATATATTTTGAGCTCAAACATCTCGTCTGAAAAGTTTTATCAGGAAATATTTTTGTGTGTTTAATTTTTCCTTCTACAAGTAAAAATTTTAACGAGAAGGAAAAAAACATTCATCTCGAGAAAAGAGAGAATTTCCATTACGCTGTGAAATGGGAGGAGTGAATGTACAATGAAATAATATAAAAGAGAGAAAATGGCGAAATAGAATTTCGCTTTTCAACGGACTAGTGAACTTGCTTGTATAAATTTTTTGATCCACACTTTTTAAATGAGAATGCCAACTCATTTATCGATCTCGATTTTAAACGTAATTTAGATTTATGAGGCATTTCGCAAAGTGTAGTTATTTCCGTCGTCAGCAGAAATAAATTATAATAATCAAACATGAAAAAGAGAACACATTTCCACTTAAAAAATATACTGGTTACGAAAACTTAAGGAAAAATCACAAAATTAGAGACAGCTCTCTAAAAATAAGCCAATCTCTAAGAAATTAAAAAGAGCTGAAAAATATGACGTTAATGAAAATGGTGGCGCTGCTGTTGGAATGCATCATTTTCGAGCACCTTAAAAACAAATCTCTCAGAGCAAGAAGACAATTGTCGCTGCGTGTCTGAGATTAGAAATCTGGTCTAGCGAAATCATAACAATGACCTCCAGACATCACTTGATCGAACAATTTCGATGGCGAACTATTGGGTGACTAGAACCAGGACAAAGTCAGATAAAAGTGGATAGATGGCTGAATGTGATTCATAGACTTTGGCAACAATTTCCAATCAAGGATTCGGTATCCAGGAGATTCAGCAAAGGACGGCCACGTGGTACCACGAAGTGCCGTTAACAGAGAGATCAATGGCTAACACTTCCTATGCAATTAATAGATGGCTCAGTTGAGGTCATCACACATCGCTGCATGTGCTGTATTCCCACACAACCAGGTACATCTAATAGACGTCCACGAAAGATCCACGATATCTAGTGGACGTTATGGAATAGATGTCTACTGGACGTCCATGAAAGACTGTTCAGTTAATATTCGCTAGTCGACGAGTATGGACATCCAGTAGACGTCTATTAGAAGTCTCCTTAGGGACCATAATTCATGGATGCATGTAAGTTAAAAATAGACGTCTACTAGACGTTCGTAGTGGATGTATTCTGGATATTTATCTTAAGTTATAATAACTTGCAAAATTTAGCAAGGTAAAATATGTTACAAATATATTATTTGTAAAAATCGTTTTTTTTTTTTTTTTTTTTTTTTTTTTAAATTGGATTTGTAATTAACATGTAACATTGTTTTTTTTCTGGCGTATATTTAATTTTTTATTACACCTAAAGTGAAGTAAATTTTATTATACGAATTTCGAATTATTTGCCGAACTAGTATTTTAGAACAAGAATTCTCATTTCGCATTTATGTTAGTTTCGCCAGATTTTCTTTTTCTTTAAATTCTCTTTCCTTAGATTTTATGTAAGTTACCAGCTGTTATAATTTTATAATTATATATTATTAATACTCAAACACATTTTCATTGCTTAAAATTGAATTAATTTGTTGTTATTTCAATTAATTTTGTGTTAAACCATGAATGACAACTTATAGTTGATTTTGATAGTGAAAATTTTATAGACAAATTTCAGTAAATTTTTTCCAGAGAAGTACAAATATTATTTTTCATCATTTTTTAAAATTATTAAAAAAATGTCCGTTAAATAATATTTGAAATTAAATATATTTAACTTATTGTTTTCTTAAATTATAAAGTTTAAAACAAATTTGTAATAACTTCCTTTAAATAGTATAAATTATATTTAAATTTTTTATTCTATTTTAGAAAATTTTGTAATTTCATGAAATAGATTAAATTAAATTTAACTTTTTTTATTTCATGCTTACATTAGAATTTTGTTGTAGTTTCATGATAATAATATAAATAGATTTTTTTATTCCATGTTAATAAGTTATAGGCTAGGATTTTACTATTAGTATACTTTTAATTATTAGAAAATAATTAATGTTAGAAGATTAGTGATTTGCATTACTTAAGAAAATCATTTGATATGGGTAATTATTAAAATTATTAATATTCTGATAGTATTTATTTCCTACTATAATTATGGTTGGTGGTTAGATAACTCATTTGAGTTATCTTCCGCCCACTCTTTCTTATGGTCAACGTACCAGACTGCGGATGAGGTGATCCTTGGTTCGGGCATGGATGTACTTTCTCTCTCCTATCTTTATTCTTTCTTTGTATGAATGAGTTGTGAATGGTTGCTTACCTTATAAACGGGTACCTATGGCATGTGTGTACTGAGGAAGTCGGACTCCCCACCAAATTACGATTCAGCTGGAAAACTGAAGCTGCGCACCCCATATTGTCAGCCTCGCTGGCACAAGACAACAACAAATGAGTTATCTTCTTTTATGTCAATACTTAGTAAACTTTATCATTGTGAAATTTAATTTTTAATTCTTTAAAAAATAAAAATAAACAAATTAATTAATTTTTAACAGTTTTAAATAAATTAAAATTTAGTCAATTCAGTTGAAAACGAAATTTAAAAGTGGTTATCAAAATATTTGACAGTACAAGAAACGACCATTCATAAAAAATACTCATAAATGATAGAAAGCACATACCCATTCTTGCATGTCAGAATCATGATGTAACTACTAACGTAATGTTAAACCATATCCATAACACATCCACCATTGATTATCGATGAACACCTATTAGACATCAAATAAATGTCTTTGGTCTTTTGGATCATTTATGGACGTCTATTAGATAGTCAATAAACATCTTCTGGATGGTCTACTGGATCATTTATGGAAGTCTATTAGATATTCATTAAATGTCGTCTGGAATATCTAGTGGATCATTTATGGATGTCTACTGGACCACGGTGGATCATCCATATGACGTCAAGTAGACTTTCAATACACGTTCTTGCGTTGTTTGGGTTGGTTCTCAGGAGGATCATACCCCATATTAAAGGTACTTTTCCTATACCGAACTTACAACCTCACATTTGTTCACTGTATACATATGCTAATTTTTATAACACCATAATTGTCTGGCGATTTCTTTTTGTTATTTTGCACTTTCCTATGTGTTGTATAATCTTAATAAGTTTCAGTAAACTCACCGCTTAACTTTTTGCGTTATTGTCATTTTTGTAATTTTTCCTTAATTTATGATAACTAGTGGATATATTAAAGGTAAATACAATGTTTAATAAGATGTATTGTGTTTGAAAAAAATGAATAGGATACCTATATTTGTTCATTAAAAGTATGTTATTTAAATCATCTTTGAAGTTTCCTAGATTGCCAATTTTTTAGAAGAATAAACTTTTTAAGAATAAAGTAAATTTATAACCTTTGATTAATCAATTAGTCTTTAATTATACGTTTCCTTGATGTGTACTTTTGGGAAGGTATTTTGAAAGATATATCAGCAATATATTCCATTGCATTTTAACATTTTATAGCAAAAATCTGTATAACTGGCATAGTCTAATTATAATATTGAGGCCTTATTATTTATTATAAGCATTTTAGCATTTGCAATGGAAACACTTTTCAGATGGATTTTTACTAGTAAGGAAGAAAACCCAGATAACTTTCAAACATAAACTCCAACAAAAAAAAAAAAAAAAAAATACAACATTATCTCCCCCTGCTTAATATTGGCTGGGATCGAACTTGGGATCTTCAAATTCAAAAGCAAAATTATCGCGTTAGGTCACTGTGAGAGCTAAAATATTTTTGGAAATGTTTGAAAATTTTATTCGAACTCACAAATTTAAGTTTAAATAGTCACGCTATCGCAAAATGTGCAAGATTTTATTACTCCAGAATAAACCGGCGCGGTGTAATTACATTTATATTTTCGTCTGCTTCTCGCGTTTTAGATGGCGAGACAGAAGGATGGATGAGTCGGGCAGTCTCAAACGCAATTTTAATAAACAGTTTAACACCTCCGCCGAACACCTGGGCTGTTGTTTCTGTCCTCATTTGTGTCTGAAACCGATTGCGGGACGATTTTCTATGGCCCTGTGTTTCTATTTTTTATTTTATCAAGATGCGGTTTCACGTGCGTCACGATACGTGTGGAATGCAAATTCGCGCGCACCTGCACCAGCATTTAAACAAAATGAAAATTTAACATGTTTACATCTGATACTAAGAAAAAAAATGTGGACGTGTTTTGCTGTAGCTCTAGGAGACTTTTTTGTTGATGCTATTTTACTAATTGCTATCATTAACACTGCACAACATATTGGAAATATGCTTACAACGTAACTTGTAATTTTATTTCATAAGTGCCATTTATTACTTCGTGTCCCGAAAATTTATTTTTCTATTGGGTTCTACGAAAAAATTCCGGAGTTTAATTACATTAATTAAGACTATTACTTCATTAAGTAAATCTACTATTTATTATCAATCAGTATCGAGAGCGTATATGAATATTTACTTCACAAACTTATTTAAAACGTAATTCACACTTTTATTTAACTCGTTATATACATCGTTTCATGACTCTGAAATTTAACTGAGTTATTTTCCATAGAATATTCCATAGAATAATTTAATTTTGGTATTTACAAATATTACGTCATTAAGGAAATCTATCATTATTGCTATAGATTTTAATGATTAATGTATATTTGTTTGTAAGAAACCATTTGAATGTAATTTTTAATTTCATTTAAGTCATTACACGAGAATGATTTATCATATCTTGCTTCAAAAATTTAACTTCGAATTATTTTTCTTAAAATAAATTTATTCATTTGTCTATGTTATATCTTTCAGAAAATACATCATTATTATAAATTTTCATAATAAATGTAATTCATTGAAAATACAGTAATCCGTAATTATATTTAAAAATTACATAAATGCAATTTATCGTTTCTAAAAAATTTAATTTTGTGAGTTAAACACGTGAATTATATATTAGATTAAAATATTTGAATAATTTTTATGCGATATTTAATAATCTAGTTACATTATTTATTAATATTTTGCCATTCTGAACAAAACCGCCATTTTTAACAATGATGATAATCTTGTTTTTAAGACAATATAATTAATTCATTATTTATTTCAACTCAATACAAAACTACAATTTATCAAGTTCGATTAAAAAATTTGGATTTGAATTAATTATTTAAACGAAATATTTAATATTTTAGTTATATATTATTTATGTGTGAATACTTTACTGCTGAACAAAACTCTAACATTAAAAATGAGAAGGGGCATGGTGTAAATTTATTTTTGATGATTTTAAGTAACTATTTTTGACAAAATTCAAATGCAATTTATAGTTTATTTTCAAACATTTATATAGTTGCATTTTATCATTTTGGATAAAAAAAATTTAGCTTTGAATTTTTTTTAATGTTGTTATTTGTGAATATTCATGACTCTGAATAAAATTCCATTGTTAACAGCAAGAAATCCATTTTTGTAGGTATTTAAGTGCAATTCATTTTAACTCGCAACACAGCTGTAAATTATTTTCAATTAAGAAATTTTCTTTTGAATTATTTTCTTAAAAGATATTTGATAGTTTGCTTATATCATTTATGAGTATTTTATTACTAATAAAATTTGAAATGACAAGACATTAAAAATAGACGTTGAGAAGAGAGACAGTCTATTTTTGAAGATATTAAAAGTTATTCACACATTTGATTCTTCCTTTCGTGTTTCTTGTCCCAAAAATTTACTTTTGAATGCTTCTCAGAAAGAGTTTTATTAATTTTCAGTATTATTTATGAGTATTAACACCAAGAAACGAATACTTTAAATAATTGTTTTAATATTAGTTAAAAGAATTAACATCACATTTTCGAATTTAAATACTATTCGAAGTTGATTTTTTCTCAAATAGTAATAAAAGATGTCCAAGAATTATACAGAAGACGTAAGTATGCTGGAAAAGAAGATTCAAATCTCTTGCAGAAAAATTACTTTTTTATAATTAAAGTATGTGTGTTCTATCGCTGCTGTTTTTCACTTCTAAGAAATATTTCCTTTAAAGAAAGATTCAAAAGATAAGTGAATAATAAACAAATAATAATGGAACAATAATTTGCGAGATAAACATATTCTACAATGGTTTGTTTCTTAATAGAAAATTATTATTCTTGGATAATAGGAAAAAATTTCGATCTGATTTTGTGTTTGTAAAAGTAAACAAATA
>JAPDSC010161941.1:0-10315 GCA_026290005.1 Latrodectus geometricus | reverse complement strand
GCTCTTTTGGAAGCTGGACTCAACACCATTAATTCAGAAACGGGATGCATGGTCAATTATTCCAATTTCGGTAAATTATACCCAATCATTTGCTTCAATCTAGCTCACCATGAAAATTATACAGACACGAACAACCTGACTATAGAGTTCAACTGGAGGTTGAGGAACAACACCACCAAAAACTATGTTTTCTACTTCATCTTACGAGAGCGCAAGAAATGCTACTTGAACATAAAGAACCAAGATATCACCATGATCAAAACATTAAAGTTATAAATGTATTTTAATTTTAATAGTCGGAAGACTATTGAAATTAATTGTATTAAAATAAAGAAATGACAGCATATTATCCACTTTTTGAGGAAGAACTTAAAGAAGGACCTCCTGGTATTCCAGGAATAGGGTTTAAACTGACACACGATGGTAATTACGATATGGAAGAAAAGATATTGAGGAATGCTGGAGAGCCTACGGAAAATAATGACGTCACAACAAAATATTACGTAGACAGATGTAGGAAGAATCTGAGGTCGTCCATTCGAGATTTGTCCAACAAAAGCTTAATTGTTTTGGAAAATGATCAGCAGTACGACGCAAAAGGAAAAAGAATTAGCAATCTTTTAAATCCGGTTGAGCAGTCCGATTCTGCAACTAGAGATTATGTAGATGCATTGGTTGATCTGTTGGAAAGCAAAAGTTTACTGCACTCACCTCAAGGAAATTTTGATGCGAAAGGTAAAACGATAAATAATATAAAGGATCCAGAGTCTGAGAAAAATGCTGTGAATAGGCGATATTTTGAAAATAATGCTTTAACACTCCATGGAGAGGCTTATAATGCCAAAAATAGATCAATCGCGCATCTTGCGGATCCGAGCGCTAGTCACGATAGTGTTAATAAACATTATGTTGATACTAATGCTTTGATTTTAAAAGACGATCATTATGATGCTAACAATAAAATAGTGTCAAATGTGAAAGAACCTGTAAATGCTAATGATGTTGTTACTAAAAAATATCTTGATTATTACTGCATTCTATGGAATAAAATTAATAAAAATTATTATGCTCACAACCAAAGAATTTCAGGTGTGAAAAGACCTCAATATGATACAGATTGTGCTAATAAATACTATGTTGATACTAAGACATTCTGTGCTTCCACAGATCGAGGAGTAGAGTATATAGGTAATGGTTTCAAAACTTTCCCGTTTAATACATTTACTTCAAAGCTTTTGGACTCAAACTTAAAGCTACCACATGATATGTATATGAAGGTAACAATTTTCTTAGCCTGTGATAACATGAATGAGAAACCAAAGATACGATTAGAGAAAGGTAAAGAGGTCCTTCTCGATAAGGAAATACGTGTCAATGAAGAATCAATCATTTTATTTGTGTATGGGAAACAGAATGATGTTTTAACTTTATCAGTACTGACAGGAGGACAATGTAAGTTAAAACCCTATTTACACATCGAAAAGTTAGAATTTTTTTAGCTCCATAAATAAATGGAAAAACTTAATTCTTTACATATTAGAACTTATAAAGAACTGGACCGGGAATACCTGATTTCTGAAGTTGCGGTCCACACTGATAAAATTTTAATTCGTTTAGAGAATGGGTCACTTATTCACATACCTACAGGTACATTGAATACAGAGGAGATAGAATCATTAAAAAAGAGACAAATCAAAGCCATGAGTGTAGATAAGTACCTAATTTTTCACATTTAAAGAAATGAAAATTTTTTCTTATATAATAAACGCAAAATGGAATTATTAAATAAATTAAATGCACTCAGTTCATTTGAAGATGGAGCAGAAAGAAAGGCTTTCAAAAAAATGAGGGAACTCAACATCCATGAAAAATATCCTGTTACTGAAGTTAAACAGATAACCACAAGATATGGAAATAGAATAGTTGTAGAATTGGCTAATTGTCTTGTATCTTTACCGCAAAGATGTGATAAAATGGCGTCAGATTATTTAAAACTCAATGATTTGAAACCTCTTTTCTTTGTGTATTTAGGAAGTAAAGATGTCGGGAAGTCTCAACCAGCGCAAATGTTTCAATTCGAACAGTGATTTTAATGGTTTAAAAATCATTAAAATCTAAAGCAGTTTGTTCAGTTTAGATAAAATATCACACCCCATTTTTCGAACATTTTTGTTCTTCTCTTCATGCAATATTTGATGCATTTGAATAACATATTTTAAAATTAAGGAATGAATTTCTTGATATTTATAAGTTTCTTCTTCTTCTATGCATAAGAATAACTTTTGACATACTCTTGCCAGACTAGTCATTCTACAGTTCACAGACCCGTAGAGTGCTATCATATCACCTAATAAGTCGTATATATTTTCCATCTCTGTTTATTTACATACTAACGAGTTTTCTTTAAATGAATAAAAAGAGGAAGCGGTTCGAAAATGAGATCAGCTGCGGCCTTGAAAAAGAGCGCTCGAAAGAGAAACGTGTTTTCTTTTCTTTTTCCTGTTACGTCAATAGTTAAAAAAAAAAACCAACTGACGTAAGAGATTTTAATTCTAACTATCACTGGATGGCAGCACGAACTGGACTCGGAATCTGGTATTGAAAATTTTTCGCCTCTTTTCGTTTTAATTTCTGAAGTGTTTTTGACGATATTTTTCAATCAGATAAATTGCAGTTTTTGATATTTTAAAGATTTTTCACATTCTAAGAGAGAAAGGACTTGTTTAAAGCTATATTTTAGCGTCTTTTTGACTTCGGTGACATGTATATATTAATTAGATGTTCTCTCTGTCGGGTACCCAGTAGCTCCGTGGCAAAGTCTAAGCTTAGCAACCGTGAAATCGCGGTTTCGATCCCCAGCCTCGGCTTGGTAGCAGCTTTCGCGAATAGTGTTATGCTATTTGCGTTAAGCTCACTTATGGATCAACCACGGAGCGAAACATCAAGTGGTGGGTTGAGACTTGTGGTCTCTATGTCCATTTAGATGTTGTGTTTGTATTGTCCTTAATATGTATAAGTTGAGGCCCCGTTGCCGGGTCAGTGATACCGGAAATCCGGTTCTAGAATTCGTAAACAGCTGTTGGAAATGGACTTCTGGTATCACTGACCTGGTGCGCCGTTTTGCTATTTTTTTGAAGATTTTTTTTTTCAACACATGATAGTAGTAACATCTGAGAAAAAGGGGGTGCTCTCGTAAGGGGGTACCCTGCCGTCTCAGCGACTTTTCAGATAATTTTTAAGAGCTTTTTTGAATTGGGTTTTATAGAATTCGTACTTTTATAAAAGAGGGCGGAGTTTTCTTATACCAGTGGGTGCGGTTAAAAATTGATTTTAAAAGTGGAATAGACGATTTTGCAACCATTGTTTTAAAAAGTAGGTGGAGATTTTATGGGGGCTTTTTTTGGACCATTGCTTTGAAAAGTGGGCGGAAATTTTATGGGACTTTTTTACACCATGGTTTTTAAAAGTGGGCGGAAATTTTATGGGTGTGGTTGGGGACCATTGTTTTTTGAAAAGGGGTTGGAATTTAATGGGTGACTTTCACACCATTGTTTTTAAGAGTGGGTGGAAATTTAATGGAGGGGTTGGAGGCCATTGTTTCTAAAAGTGGGTGGAGATTTTAATGGATGGGTTGGAGGCCATTGTTTCTAAAAGTGGGTGGAGATTTTATGGGTGGTTTTTATGGTCTAAACGTCGCTGGTCCAGCTCCGGCAAACACACACTACTTGTATGCATGTAAATAATTGATCAAAAATATGCACAAACTTTAATGATGAATATTTTGCATTTTATTCAAGATTATATTGCATCACATCATCAATTAATAGTTTTGCTGTTCAGAAATAAGAGTACATTTTAGGAGAAAATATATCTACTGTCATAAAATAGTTATAGAGTTACGTTTGATCTGAAAAGGCCAGGGGTCATTCGAATTAATCGCTGAATTGGAATCTCGTTTCGACATATCCACACCTTCCTCTCTTCGAGGTGAAAGGATGTTGTAATATGCATTCGCTGATAGCGCCCACTGAATATATGAAAATATTTCTCCCTTACCGATGAGTTAAAAGAAAAGTGCTAATTTCTGTTTTTCATTTATAGTTAATGATTGAGGATCTTCACAATTATTAAACCGAAGTCATTTAAACATTTTCATAACAACACAAGCCGTAACAGAAAATTTAGCTAACAAGTTCCACAATTTTCTTCAAACTGAACAAAGTTATATCACCTATATGACAGTTTAGAAAAAATTCCTATTATAAATCTGTACCCCTTGGAATAGAACCTCGAATTCAATCAGGTATGATATATGTTTGACTTTGTATCACTGGTGATTTTGCTTATACAGTAGAAGTCCGATAATCCGGCACGTTCGGGACCGGCTCGGTGCTGGACTACTGAAAATTCCGGTCTATCGGATGGTAGTTATAAGAACAATAGGTTAATAATTAAACTACAAATACAGTATGCAAATACATACAACAAAGTTTATTTTACATTTCATATAATGTATGTACACGTACTGTAAAACATATTTCCCTTAGATTTAAAAAAGTCATGAATGTCTATTTGTTTTCTTGACTTTTGGCGTTTAGTTTAAAATTTATTTCTAATGATATGGAAATCAATAACTTCTGAAGCACTGTACTAGCCTCAGCAAAATATACTTATTTAGTGATGCTGCAGCTTCTGCCCAGCTGATTTTTCCTTTTCTTCCGTTTCGGCATCTGAGTCACTTTATTTAGGCTTAGGTTTTGAAAACATGGTCACCCTGTGTACAGTTAGAAAGAAAATCACTTTTTTTATAAACAGTTTCAAAAGTTACGTTTACTATTGACTAGCCGGCCGCTAATTGTTTCCGAATAATATCGAGCGCTTCCGGATGATCTCGAACTACCCAGAAAACTTCCGAATAGCTCTCGAGCATTTTTATTTGCTTTACAGACATACTTTGGGAGAAAGCCAAAATTTTTATAATTTTCCGGAGCGATGCCGGACTATCGGGCATTCCGGACTGTTGGATGCCGGATTAATGGACTTCTACTGTAGTAATACATCGACTAGGCATTGTTTACCATCTAAATGCACTGCTGATTACCGTAAATGCAACACCCTGATGGAAACATGCAAATAACACGAAGTTTACAACATGCATTAGCGGAGGTGAGATATGCAAATGATTAGATATTCAGAACAGACTTGTGGCGCTACTTCAACACGCTGTTTAAGGCTTGGAGATTTTGACAATTTCAAGTTCTGCAATTGTGTTTTTCGAGTGGGTTTTTTTTTAAACGATCAGTTATACCTTGTAGAAAACATCGATTATTTTTTTTATCAAGAATCCTAGTTAAATAGAGGATGAATAGTTGCCTACCAGGATTGTGGATTATCTTTCAGAGAAATCGATATTCGTGTTGGAAGAAACCAAACAACTGTAATGCGGATATGTGATCGTTGGATGCAGGAGAGTATAACGGAGATGAGGTGGATGTGTTCGATTGCATCCACCTCAGTGCACCACTTCACGTATTTGGCAAATTGTGTGCATGGCAATGACGAATCACTCAGTCACATCACGAATCATAACACAGCTCCGTCTGTAACACATCATCCAGTGACTGAGCGTACCATTCGACGCAGTTTACAGCAGAATGGTCTGTCCCTAAGACGTCCGTTGCTTCGTTTACCTTTGACACAGAACCATAGACGTCGCCAATAGTACGATGAAAGAAAAGTGTGGATGGTAGAATGGAATGAAATTGTCTTTGCTGATGAGTCACGCTTCTGTCTGCAACATTACGAAGGTCGCATTCGGTTCTGAAGACACTGTGGAGAGAGGATGCTAAACAGCTGCGTTATTCACCGCCACACTAGTCCTGCACTGGGTATTATGGTATGGGGCAGTATTGGATATCACTCTCGCACTTCTTTAGTACCTATTGCCAGTGCTTTAAAAAGCCTGCGCTACATCTCCGAAGTGTTGAAACTAGTTGTCCTTCCTTACCTTCAGGGATTGCCCACAACCATGTTTCAAAAGGATAATGCACGACCAGACGCGGCACGCATTATCCAAAAATTCTTCGTCGGCTCACTCTCTGGAGTTTTCGCCGATAGAAAACATATGATCCATGGTTGCTCAACGATTGATTTAGATTATATACCCAGTTGCTACACCAGATCAACTTTGGAAATGTGTAGAAGCTGGTTGGTCTGCCCAAGAACACATTCAAAGTCTCTCTGAATCAATGCCAAGAAGTGTGATATCGGTGATCTCCAACAATGGCGGCTATTCTGGCTACTGATTTTGGCAAGAATCACACTTCACAGAAGTCTATAAATTTAATCATTTGATACTTGGTCAACATGTTATCTAAAAATAAATTTTGTTGTGATATCTCTTATCTTTCTTGTTGTTGCAATTTGAGTGGCCAGCAGGATATCTTTTGGTTTATACAGACTGACTACAGTAAAATAGCCTTCGAATGCTCGTCCTACTTAATCTTCAGATTTTTAGCATGGAATACATTAGGGAGACCTTAAAGAGATAACAGCGAATTTCTAAATTTCCGAAAATCATGGAAATTAATACTAAATAGCTAATTTTCTTAAATTGGTTGATTAGTTAGAAATATAGTTGGTAAAAGTAATTCCTAACTTATTACAACCACATTCAAATAGGAGTCGAACGCAAGAATAGTTCATGGAATATTTAAGGATATACGAAGTATTTTCTTTTTAAAGAAATGTAAATTTAGATTTTATTATATCATTCAAGAAAAATAATAAAAAATTGGAATGCTTATTGTAGTTGATTTATTGTCTCTTTCGACTTTTTTTTAAAAAAAAAAAAAAAAAAAAAAAAAAAAAAAAAAAAAAAAAACCCTTTCCAGAATTTAGATTTAAATACTTCTTACATGCAATTTTAAGAAATGCTATATTTAGATAATTATTTAATGACATAACACAATTATTGGTTATAAGAAAAATTACTTTGATGAATATTTAATTTTCAATGCATAAAAAAATTAATTGCACTAAAATGCACATAACAAAAAATTTATTATTAAAATTATTTTCTATAAAAATCATTAGAATAACTGAATTAATATCTAAAACATTAATATATATAATTGATTCAAATAATAGTAATTTTAATATTATTACTACATTTGCATAAAAATATATTAAAAGATTATTATAGGATTTGATTTCTAATTCAAAGATATTGAATTTTAAATTAATTATTCTAAAATAATTTGAAATTCAATTTCTTTGAAATTTAAAATCTAAAATTACAATTAACACTAAAACTACCGAAAAAGGTCATTTGACCCATTTTCCCATTAATTTTGCCGAATAAAAAAAAATCCCCGGTATGTTTAGTGTTAATGGTAAAATGCATTAAAATAATGTATCTATCAAAGTGACTTTAAGCTTAACAAGCTATCTATTGTGTGGTTAAATTTAGAGAAATTTAAAATAAGTAATTGAGGTAAAACATTAAAAATGAAATATAACAATTCAAATTATTTTGGAAATAGATGCAATGAATTTTCTGGATTAAATTGATCATTATTTACAAAAAAGAAAGTAATATTAGTTCCATTTTGCATAATACCTAATAATAAGATGTTAGATTTTGGAATTCCCTTATCATTTTTTTACTATAATCAATGACAGATTAATAATAAATATATTTATCATGTAAATTCAACTGCTTCCCATTACTTGCAGTTTCATTCAATTAATTTTAAAGGATTTTTATTCCTGTTGATATCAATGCATTTCCCACAACGATAATGGTAATATGCATTGGTCACGCAACTAGCAATTCAAATTTCGTTGTGCCGTTAATTTTCGGGAAGATGTAATAAGTTTTAGGTCAGACGCAAACTACCGGTGAAGCTCGGGGACACGGGGGGAAAATCCGGCGAAGGAATGACGTCAGAAAACATCACAAAATAGGCGTTGCGAGCGGCACTTTTTGTATTCAAAAAAGTTAGGTATACCTGGCAGGCCACCGGCGATAGCGCGAATTGCATTTACACGTTTTTTTTTACTACCCTTTATTCTTGTATATTTTATTTATATATACACCTCCAATATCAAAAATGTCTTCTATTAACTTGATTAAATTTTCTTTCTATGAGGAGGAATTTTAAATAAATAAATATAGGTTTAAATATAATAAATTTTAAATAATGCATATTTTTTTACAAAAAAATAATAATTTAGATAGTTTATTAATTTCTTGAATTATGTAGATCAAAAGTGTCTGTGGAACACAAAAGATATAAATTATTTCGACAAACAGTAAAAAAAAATGTCATTATTCGAGAAATAAAACATTTATTTTTCGAAGAATTTGAAAAATCTGCTACAGATTACAATTTGTCCCGATTATTAAATATTGAATTTTCATGAAAATGAAATAATTTAAAATTCAATCTTATTTTTCTTTTATTTATATGTGCCTTCATTTAAATATAATAGAGGATACCTTAGCAGAGTACTAATTCATTACGTAATATGCTTTATTGAATGCTTTACAGGAATGAAAATATTTCATTCCTGTATTTTAATTCATGGCATTCCTATTACAGAAATACATAACAGTAATTAAATTTTAAATATCATAACTGTTTTTTGCATCGTACACATTCTAAGAGGAAAAGTAATTAATAGTATATCTAATATATATATATATATATAATATAAAGCAATAAATACAATGTACAGAAAAAGCAAATACAATATTAATCAATAAATAAGTATTATAGGCAATCATACCAACGCAAAAGTAGCTATTGTGAGAAGTGCCGATTTAAATTAAGTAAGATACATTTAAAAGATAAAGATAAAACAAAAAAGATACTATACAATTTAATATCAATAAGACGAAATCAAGAAAAGCAATGTAATATAATTAAGGAAAAAGCATAGGGACCACGTCTTTATCAGGAAGGAGATGGTCAGCTATTCAAAACAGACACCCTTTTCTGATTAACACGAAAGACAAATGTTTAAAAATATTCGTGTTATTCCCCCGAAAAGTGTCGCTATAAAAAGAAAGTATAACGATATCGAAATTAAAATAAATGGAATCAAAGTAATACATTGTGAAAAATAAGCAAAACAATACATAGGCAAAGCAATACAATGAAAAAAATATATCAAATACAGTAGAATATATATATATAAATACAGAAGAATATAGTTGCTTAAAGTAATAAGAATAAAAATTTATTTATTTATTTTTATTTTCATTTTTACAATTTAAATCAAGAAGTTAAAGTAGTTTAAAATTTTAATGTAGATTAAAAATCAAAACATAATCAAAGTGAAAGTAGGTGTTTTCGGGATTTTTACAAGAACTTCAATGCTTGGTGTCCCTTCTGTAGTTATGAAAACTACGCATTACTTCAATCTTATAAGCGATTCCCTATTTCCTACATATTTTAAAATAAAATCAATAGGAAAATCATTATTTTTAAGTTGATTAATTATTGATTGAAAAGCAATGTAGATAATATAAAAAAAAAGTAAATAAATTCCAATGCTCAACAGCCAAATAAATCATAATATAATAAGACTTTTGAATAATTTTCTTAAAATATATAAATTCTTAAAAAATAAAAATTTTCATCGTAACCAAACGTAAATACAAATTCTGAAAAAAACAAACTTAAAAACAGCAGCTTTTTCAAACCAGCCATTATCTCAATTAATCCCAATTAAATGTAAATCATTAACTTTACAGAAGTACATCAAAGAATCGCCTGGAAACTGTTAGTATTAAGATATTATAAAACTTAATATTGAAGTACTATATACACAATTACATCGTATTAAAAAAAAAACTATATTCAAGGGTCCTTTCCAAAGTGCTGTAAGCCAAATAAATCATAACAATGCTTCTTTTTCAACAATATCCTGTAATATCATTTATAAGAAATTTATATATGAATAAATAAATGTAGATAAATGTGTGTGTACCACCAAGTAATTATTGTAGCTTTATACATAACAATAACATTGGATTTAAGTCGTTCTTCCACCTTCGTATGAGGGTGCTCTATTCAAAAACGGAAGACGTTCTCTCTCTGACTTCATTCGTCTAGTCCAGGAGTGTCCAAACTTTTGGGATCTGGGGTCTACTTCACAATTAAAAAATCGAAGGCGGTCTACCAATGGAAGAAATAACTTATAAGAAAATGTTTATATATTTATCTTCGGTAACACAAAAAATGGTATATTATCTATTTTTTCTCTCTCTCTCAATATATATATATATATATATATATATATATAT
>JAPDSC010161940.1:0-56407 GCA_026290005.1 Latrodectus geometricus | reverse complement strand
ATATATATATATATATATATATATATATATATATATATATATATATTCCGAAATATTTTCTAACACAAGCAGTCCGGTGTTACTTACCGTTTGATTTTCTGAATGATTTTGTGGTGCTAAAACCTCAATGAAATATAGCAAACAATTATGTACCAAAACACTGTAAGTTGCAAAGGTGAAGTTATTTTTATTAACAAAGCTTCATTAAGAGGTTATTTCATTAATGACAATCTATAACTAGGTCATTACGTAAACCTGAAAATGTTTTTGTAATTTTCAAGTAATGGTTTGTAATTTTCGAGTAATTTGTCACTGACTTGATATTTTTAAAGACTCAACTTCACAGATTTGTCCTTAACATATCAATATTCATATTACTTGTGTAACATATATATATATATATATATATATATATATATATATATATATATATATATTTATATACACTTTTTTTCATTTTTGAATTTCTGATGATCATTGTTTTGTTTGATATAATCCGGTAAAATAAATCAGTCTCATCTACATCATGCAAATTGTTAGGAACATACAATGTCTGGAACTTATTTTTCTCGGTATACTTCATAAGATGTGATCACTAGAAAAAACTTTTCTGCACATGAAAATTATCTTAAAATCAAGGCAATGATATTCACAATTATCCATTTAAAGCTTAAAATGATTGTCATCCATACAGAAATTAGATATTTTGATTGAGAGGGAAAAACTGGTGAATATTTTCAGAAAAGATAAGTTTCTGAAATAATTGTTATGAAATATTGCTCAAAACTGATAGAAAGTTCAGTGATTGCATATTATGGAATTATTTTGATACAATCTTATCAAATTAACTTCTGCTGTTTATTTTTCTGTATTCTGTAGTGTCTAAAATATATTTAATTTTTTTCAAACGTCTAGTTATTATTGACTGTGATATCTCATACTTTTCAATAATTTGAACTTTTCATTTGCCATTTATCAACTTCGCAAATACTTTAAAGCAACTTTTCTAAGTCCCTACAATGACTCAATTATTTTCAACGCTATACAGATTTCAGGAACAATTAATAAATACAAAATATATTAAAAAGACAGCAATAACTTTGTCCTTATTTAATTGATTCTCCTTTTACTGTGGAACTTCTTATAGGAAATATATTCTAATTCCGTGAAATATTTACCAAAACTGCTAGTCAACAATTATCTGTATTTTCAAATGTGACACACCTGTGGCTATGCTAATTTTCAGTCATCATAATCTTGACTTCAGTTTAAAATTTTTTTGGCACTTATAGCTATAAAATATCGTAGGTGAAAAGAAATTTACTCTATCTTCTATCGTCCATTTTCATAATAAAATCCTCATCTCCTTTTGTAATTAAATATGATCAGTATGATTTACGATTTTTAAAGACTTTTAAATATCGTCGCAGACATGCATATCTAGAAAGAGATTATCTTTTTATGCGAGTTCAAATACATTGAGTTATCAGGATTCCTTGGTAACTAAAAAAAATATCATTATATACAGGTTTATTATTTTAGCCAGTATAACTGTACACATATTTCACAAGTTTATAATTATGATAAAAAGTGTGAGCTTAAATTAAGTAAAGAAAATTTATTTATAATAAATAAAAATTAATAAATGAATTAAAGAAAATTAATTCTTCATGCTTAGGTAATGATAAATTCATTCATAATTATCTTTTAAGGGATATAAATTTTAATAATTACATTATTCATTAAATTGGTCCAAAATATGGACTCTAAAAATTAAAATATTTTTATATTAAAAGTTATTTTTAGTAACATTAATAATTTATTGATATTTTTTTAAAAATAGAAAGTAATTAAAATTATATTTGCAATACATTACATTTAAAATTTTTTGTTATTTCCACACAAAATATCTTAAATATTTAGATAGAGATTTTCTCCTTAGAGTTCTAAGACATTGTTTCAAAGTAATAAAAACATTTTTAAAGTAAATATTTTCATAGAAAGGTGGAAAAAATTTTAAAATACACTACTTTGCTTGGAATTTTTCATGCTAACATAGCAACATAAAATGCAGACTTTTTAAACAGGACACATTTGCATTTTTGTAACTTTTTCCATTTTTACAAACGTTGGAGGACATAAAATATATTTTCCCCAAAATAAGATGAAAACATTTTTAAATTTTTAGTATATATTTATAGTTTAAAACACATTATACATCTACACTTAGACTTGCAGTGTAAATAAAATTGGTAGAATTTCTCAAGTAGAAAATGCTTACGATTTTAAAATACGAAGACAAAGCTGATAAGATAATATTTTAACTACATAATTTATTTATTAGATAATGTTTTAAAAATTTTCTAGAAATGGAGAATTATATTTTAAAATCAACATAATATTTTAGCTAAAAATAATATAGGTTTCACACATAATGATGATCAGTTTACCAAAACCATCAGCTAATTATAGTGATAATAACATTCTTAAAAACAATTAAATTCTTAAAAAAATTAAAAATGTTATTCAATATATGCTATCTATAAACTGTAATATTTAATATTAAGTCTCTAAGCTACATCGTGATCAACAATACCATTTAATTTTTTAGCTGAAGGTTTGAACGTGATAGTGGTACAAGTTGTTTTTAAGCTATAAAACATTTGCATAGATAAATTCTTTTTATCTAAAAAATTATCAATATTTAAAGTAAAAGGACATGTTTTTTCAAAGTTGATGAGGAACGATATTCAAAAATTGCACAGCTTTTTTTATGAGAAATTCCACAAATGATATATCACTAAAATTTATCTAAGACTTTTTGATGTACTAAGAACTATGTTTGACTTATATTTTCTATTCCAGAGAAAGAAAGTGGTGTCAGTTGCTTAAGACCATAACAATGGAATTGCCTTGTTTTTACAGCGAACTTAGGATAATGATCTGTCACGACTATTTAAACTCTTACATAAGCCGTATTGACTTAAGCAATTCAACTAATTGTTTCCTTTGTTCATCTGGAAAGGCAATGGATTTATATAAGACATAATTCTGAAGAACTATAATTTTAAAACTGCTATTATAATGACAGATCTGATTTACATAAGGCCGAAACTAGAGACCTGTGGTTTCTTGACAGTCTCTGGACGTTGGAAAAATTTATAGTGTGTGAAGAGCAAATAGTTAATAGATCAAAATTGGGTTTCTAATGTTATTTTTAGTGATGTAATGCGTCATATTGTTTTAGTAAATGATTTATTAATCATTAATGCTTATTATGAATTATCGTTTTTAATTGGAAAATTCTCGGAAATAGAAGTTTTGATTTTGAATTTATGTTACAAAATATGCAATTAAACACTTATAGAATTAAGTGAGAAAAATCACATATGATTTTTAAATATCTGATATTTATATTTTAATATTTATCATTTGAAGTATCTAAATCTTTTTATAAATAATTCCATAGAAACGTAATAAGTATAGTTTCTCAAATTAAAAAAAAATATTTTTTAGGATTACTTTTAGCTAGCTATTATTTAAAATAATATTTTTTTCAAAAATTTTCAAATACTTATCCCTTCTTTATTTTTTATGGAATAATCTCCTTTGTTTAAAAATAAGTATCTTTTTAAACATCTTAAATGCAATGAATTTCTTCTCAATCTAATTAGTCCATAAAACTCATTAATATATGTTCTGTTGTCACAAATTCATGCAGAGGATAAAATACAACTAATGTTAAGATATAGTTGCTTAAAATTATAATCAATTGTAAAGTAATGAGAATAAGTATATAATATGTATATCAATACTAATTTTGTCATTAAAAGGCAAGTTATCGAAATAACTTCAAAATTTTCCAATTATACATTTAAAAGAATGGTTAGCCTTTTATGATTAAAATTCTTTTCATTGAAATATGTCTTGACATGTCCTGCAATAATAAAATTATATAATTGGAAATTCTCTCTGCAATAAATATAATTAAAACAAATGCAATACGTCATCTACGTATTGCATTTGTACAGAAATCCTTATTCTGTTCGTCAAAACCTGGTAATGATTTGAGATTACCTATATGGTAAACAAAACCTAAATCCATTTTTGGCTATTTTAAAATTAAAAGAAGTTTTCTTTAGAAATTTTCATTATAGCATTTACAATTGCCTTAAAACATAATTACACCCATTTTAACTTCCTGTATAATTGCTTTTACAGTTGTATAATTAACTTCAGCGATATAATATTCTTCTCTGGAACATTTTTAGCACGTCAAGAACAGAGCATGTAGTTATTATTTTCTTTTAAAAATTATCATTCATACTTTACCTCTGTAAGTAAAATAAGAGTGTTTAAGACAATATGTCACTTTTTCTTTTTGCATTCTCACAGTGATTTTTTTTAAATTGTTTTTGTCTTCTACAGTGAAACATTTTCATCTTTCAAACTACTTCAAGTTCCAGAAATGCTTTAGAACGCGGATAAAAATCCTTAAGACATCAATATTCAATAACTTAACTGAAAAAAGTTTTCGAACTTAGATACAGCATTTCAATTTGTAATTCTACATATGAAAGTTTACTGCTGCTGTCATTTAAATTATTTTGTAATAAATACTTTGTTATGCGTTAAACTGTAGAATTTTCGCTAAAAAAAGAAAAATTTCTTTCTTTCCTATACTGGATGCCAAAAAAATTATTGTTTATGTTCTGCCACTGTTTTCATTGCATTATTTTAATGCTGGTCTTTTCATTTTTTGACTAGGCTGGATCTCCGAAATCAAGATATAAAGTTTTCTCTTGTAAAACCTAGCTAAGTAAGTATGTGTGGTTAGTCAGCTGTAAACTAACGATTCATTGAATGAGTTGTAAAACGATTTAAGCTGAATGAAGTGATGCGAATAAATTCAGCTAGTTTAAAATGAAATAATCGATTGAATTTGCAGATACAAGCCAATCATTCAGTCTATTTTAAAATGGGAAAAAATTTCTTTGCAAAAAGAAAAGGGCTTTAGTAATCTCAAAAAAAGGGTATCTAGATTATTGAAAACATTTAAAAAATAGAAATTTTATTTTAGAGTTTCTAACACTAAATTTGTAATAATGTACAAATAAAGAAATGTGGGTTCATTACTCGTCCTTTAATCAGTTGTCTACTGTATAAATAAAAATTAAATGTTATCTTCTATAACGAATTTGTTAGTAAGTAATCGTAGTTTTTAAATGGTTATAATTTTAAATTAAATTACTTTTGATGATGAAATGTTAGAGTTTTTGCATGATAAAAATAATTTTATACAAGAATCTAATGCTGCATTTAACAAAGGATTCATATTTGCTTTAGAGATTAAATATATTTCAAATGTTTCTAAAATATTTTTTCAGATTCTGCACCATTATAATATACACTTGAATTTCGCAAGACAAAATATGCAAGTATTCAAGTTTTATATTCTGGATGATCACAAAAAATTTCAAAATTTCACTAATTTGCCTTTTCCATGCTTAATTACGTCATTTCAAATGAATGAAGAGGTAAAATATAAATTACTTTTAAATTTTAACATTTTCCTGTCACAAAATCATGAAAAAATAAAAGTTACCAAACACTTTTAACAATTTTCTTTTTGCTTTTAACAGTAATAATGCCTGTTATTTACATTATAAATTACTGAGAATTGCATACAATTTTATATAATAATTTTAAATTGCATTCTACTTTGAATTACTTTATTATTTACTATTTCTTAATTATTAATTCCAAATTAAAAAATGATATTAATTATAATATTAGTAAATTAAGCAAGAAAATATTTTTGAAACATTTGTTTTTATAATATCAAATAAATATATAAAATTTTAAAAAAATTTTAAAAAAATATATAAATATTTTTCAAAAATATTTACATGATATCACATTACAATTATTTTTTTTGGGTTAGAAAACTGCTGTTTAATTTTTTTAATATACCTCGTTTTGGAATTAAATTCATCTTTGATATGTATATTAATAAATCCTTTGTCTTACAAACGTATGAGAAACATAATCAATATTATGCGAAAAACTTTTGTTATTTCTTTTCTAAACGTCAGAAATAATTCAAAATATAAAACCTAAATTTATTCTATAGGAACTCTTTCTCTTATTTTGCATTTAGAAATTGCTGTTTTCCGTTTCCGTAAATAGGTTACTTCAAGTAAATATGAAGGCTCAAGAAACGGTAAACTTAATATGCCATTAGTTGATTATATTTGACTCTTTTCCCGTAAATAATAAAGGCTTACTTTTGAAAATAATGGATCTCAGAAGATTATAATCTCATAAAATATTTCTTTACTCTACAAAAATGTAATATTCGCAGCTAAATAATTACTTTTACTTTTGCCTTAGAGCTTTCCTTTAATTCTAAAGCTAATGGTAGTTTTCATAAAGGAATATTACTATTTGATTAAAAAGTTACTAATTAAATAAATTCAATGCTATTTATTTAATTGAATACAAACTTACATATATCTTAGTGTATAAAAAGTAATAGATTTATTTAGTTAAAAGAAAACTTTGTGGAAAATCTCTTTATATATAACACTTAAATATAGTAATAAAAATGCATTACATTTACTTAAAGGTATACTATTTGCTTTCATTGAATTTACTATGATAAAAAATAAAACTATTTTTAACTACAATAAAAACTACAATAAAAAATAAAAATATTTTTAAGAGTATTGAAGACAGTTATTAGAAGAATTTAATTTTTATATAAGTTATAATATTTGTGAATATACTTACTTTGTATGGAAATTATATTTTTAAAAGAGAGGAATAACAGTAAAGGTCTAACCAATTACATCTCAGCATTTAACAAGTACAACAATGCTTAATCTTTTTTATAATATTTTAGTTAAAATCTATCTTTAAGCTGCAGAAAAGTTCCTGCTAGCCCCAGATAAAAGACATTATTTCTATAAAGAGAGCAATTTTAAACATTTTCCTAGCAAAAAAATGTTACCTACAACAACTGACTAAATTGTAGAAAAAAACATTATCTTGTAGTAACTCTTTTTTGATAATCGGTAATAGCAATTTATATTTTACCATTATAATATTTTAAATTTTTCTTCATTGAAAACCAAAAAAAAAATCATAAATGTTTATTAAAAAATATTCCCGTTCAGCTGCAATTATAAACTTTTATTATAAATTACTTATTCATTAAGGAAATATTAAATGTTTTAAGCAATAAAAAATATTCTCAACATATCAAGACATTTTATTTTATATGTAGCACAATTCAATCTTTTATAATCACAATCATTAAAATTGCATTAAAGAACGAATTTAGATAATAAAATTCTTTTTATTATATTATACCAATCGCAGAATTATTATAAAGAATTATTTGAAATTAATAAATCTTATATCAATGCATTTTTGGAATATAATATCTTTTATCAAAATAAGGCATACTTCTTTGATAGGAAATTAAAAAAAATAAATTTAAAGTTTTAAAATTATATCGAAATTATTTTTTTAAAAAAAACTAAAACTTTAACTATTCACGAATAATCAATATGATATTAAGAAACAAATGTTATAAAGATATGATTCAAGGATTGAAATTTTTCTTTATTAAATATGTTCATCCTAATTAGAGATACAAATGTATGATTTGAAGTGGCAATTAGATTTTTAAAAAATAATGTCAGTTCTCTTTTCATTTTATCAGGATTGAAAACTGATAAAAAAATGATATGGAATCTATTTATGGAAACAGCATTTACAGAATTTTTGTACAATATTAAGTTACATTGCATATATATCAGACACAGAAATGCAACCTCATCCCACATTTTAAACAGAAATATTGATTATATTTTATATCAATCATTTGGAGATTTATTAAATATAATCAAATATCATTAAATATAATTTTAAATGTGTTTATCATAATCTAATACTAGATTATTATAAACACTCTTAAAATTAATTTTCTTGTCACACTTTGTGTTGGATAAATTGATGGCCATAAATAAATACTTTTTATTCTACATATTTTGCCTTTCTATGGCAAATTTTTCATAGGTATTGGAACATATTCAAATGTTGCAAGAGGGAAAATGCTTGCAACTGTAAGACACATATCAGTACAAATTTGAAATCTTAAAGTATATTCCATAGCATTCATGTCACAATATTAAGAAATATCTAGAAATGAATCTTATCATTCCCGTCTTACAAAGAGAATGATTCTGCTACTATGCTATGCTTGAAGTTGATAGCACATGATAGAACACATAGCATACAACACAGAGATTATTACCGTCATTTGAACATTTTAGGTCCAAGGTTTTTCAAGAGACTTGGAAAACTCTTTTAGAAGTGGAAACACAGCATTCATTGTATTTTTAACAGTGGTTGTGATAGAACTCAGAACATTCCACAATGAAGAATTCAAAATTTGCTGCCGCAGCTTTCATTCCCATTCAGTTGTATGATGAGAAAATCTAACATTTTTATGTTCATAAAGCTACGAATTTGATTACTAAACTAGGTAAAATTATGTCTGTCCAATAGTTGTAAAGTTTTATGCCCTTCTATTTTTATTCCTATCTGAGGCAAAATACTTTTTAATTCAAGTGTAATTTTGTTCTATTTATACTGATACAAAGTTGTGTTGCAGTTGGTAGCATTACATGACTTTTTAGGAAATAAACAAACATCGGTAAATATATATATTGTTGTCTTCTAGCCTTACCTGCAACGTTTATTGTAAAGCGTAAATGTTATACATTGGGAAGTTTATGAACAAGGAAAATACATTAACAGCAATAAAGTAATTTTTATATTTTTATAATAATTAAGTGTTAATAAATAAACCTTTTAAATAATATTAAAAAAATAAAAAATGCAAAATGTCTAGCAAAATATTTATGCACATACTTATATCTGGCGTTAAATTAAAAGTGCAAATGTCAAATTCCTGACGTTTTTACTCCATCTTATTCTTCTGATATAAAAAACAGAAATGCTTATATTTATTATTCAAAACAATAAATTGTTAAAGAACAAATTTCTTAAAATTTCAGAATACCTGTAATATTAGCCCCAAACTACAGTCACATTCATAGTTTTCAAATGCTTACATTTGTACTTACTTATATTAAGCTACTATTAAAGGAAAAAAAGCAAGCATTTTTTTCAATTTTATTCATGAATATTTTATAATACAAGTCAGATTTCAAACATTCATAAGGGCAAATTTATTTCTCCATTAATATCCAAGTAAGGAAAGAAAAAGGTAAAAAAACAAGAAAAAGAAAATGATATTTTGAAAATAACGGAATAAAAACATAGTATTTTATTTGAAAAAGCATTTCACAAAAACCCAGAAGACATGAATAAATATGTAACTTAAGTAATCCACTTCAATTAGGAGAAAGTATTTTGAACTTCGTTTAAAGGATTGGATATATGTAACAAGAATAAAGGAATATAAACTGAGAGGACTGCACCTAATTAAGAAAGTCGTGTGTCCTTGATTTCCTATTATTATTAAAAATATATATTCTTGAATTTATTTTCACAAACTTTATTTTTATTAGAATTTTTGAAAAAATGTTAAAATATTAATAATTTATTTACATGAAACATCTGTATACTTGCAAGTTATTATTATTATATTTATAATACTCTTTAAATATTAAAACTCTATGAAATATTCATATGAAACATAATGATGGACATAATATAATAGGATTTTATGTAAAATTAATAATATAAATAAATATAAAACAATAGCTTTTACGAATGTAATATCTTCATACATATTTGCAATAATTAAGTATTTTAAATAATAAAATGCTCTAAAACTATTTGTACTTTTAATTATTTATATGGGGAACATAATTTTGAAATGAATTCTCAAAGTTTAATTCAATTTTATTCTGAACACTATTATTAAAACAAACGTCAATCATACTATCTGCTGAACAAAAAGATTTCTTTTGTTTCAATACTTTCATATGTGTGTAAATATAAATATTTACCTACTATTTCATAAATAATTTAATCAAAATTTTAAAACATATATCCTTTTTCTTCATGAAATTATTATTAGAATGTATTCAATATTAGAATGAATTAAATGATTGAGAAATTTATATATTTCATTTGAATAAAAGAACAGAAAATAAATTTCATACGCACATACGGACAAGCAAGAAAGCATGCACACACATCTGAATGTATGAAAGCTAACCCCCATACACATTTTTAATTAATTTTGAAAAATTAAAGAAATTAAACAAGAAATATTTTTTAAATTTGACTATCAAATAAAAAAGAATTTATGTATTGCTCGAATGAAATATTTTTCTTTAAGAAAACTAAAACTGGATAAATTTAATATCATTTATTTTTTTTATTCAAAAATATTTGATTTTCAGAAATTATTTTCATTTTCCTTATAAAAATCAAAATTTATGTATTATTGTATGATTTTTTATATAAAAGTAATACTAAATAAATTATAAAAAATGACTTTTTTTAATGAAAATAAACATGACACATAAAAAAGTGTTAGCTGATTTTAAGTTTCAAACATTTTGATTTTATAAAGTCTCTAAACATTTGGAACATATAAAAAACGTGATCATCATATGCCATGAAATTTCTGTCCATAATGCTTAAAGTAAATGAGAATTTTAAAGAAAATATATGAGATTTGAGAGAAAGAATAAATTATATCAACACTCAATATTAGTTTACTTTTTGGAATTTCAATAAAATATACCTTTTCTTCTTGTAAAATTTACTAACCGACAATTTAAACTGCACATTAAACTACAGGTTGGTTCACATAAATATCAATTCCAAATGTTTCTGATATTGAAAAATAAACCAAGGTAGCTAATATATCATAAATAAGAGATAATGGAAGAAGCTAATAAATTCATGACATGGGCTTTTTGGAAAAAATAATGCAACTGGAAAAAGAATATTTCAATTTGAAAGACATAAATGGTAACATACTACTGGTGTATTTTACGAATAAAACTGCGTGATTTCTTCAATAAATAGATGAGAGGTTATTTGTGATGCTGTGGAGAGTTTTTGTGTTAAATGAGAAATGTTAAGTGTACCATGCACCGAGAATAAATAAGGCCTAATGATTATCAATAACCACAGTACCAATAACTTGTGCTTTTCGATTGACTTTTAGGGGCTATAAATTGGAAATTTTAGCCAGACAATGTGGAATACCATGTGTCTGACATATTTTGAAATTGGTTTAGAAAAAACAATATTAATTAATTACGCTTTCCAAGCAGTAAACCAAATTCAATGCCCATGGAACACTTGGAGAATGTTATTTTTCTCGTCAAATTTATGAAAATACGGTTCTCTGCACGAATGGATTGTAGCTACCCTGCGTAAATGGAACATAGCTCCAAATTTTATCCAAAACCCTATTAAATTCAAAGAAAAATTTAAAATTTCAAACTATTAAGAAAATGGTGGATAGACATACATATTTGCAAAAAACTTTTCTTTTAACTAATAGGTTTATGATTTTGTAGCATACATAACAATTTAATTTTTGTAAAATTGTTAATAAAATATTTATCAGAAATTTTGAATCAGAATTGGTATAAATGATTTATATTTCAAAACAAAGATCTCTTGGAAAAATAATAGGAATACAATTTATATTTCATTTAACTTTATTATCTTAATTGATTTTAAAATAATTTATAATAAAAATTAGAAAAACCTTTAAGTCTCAACGTTTTATGCGCGATAACGTTTCATCATATTACACATTCCTTCTTTGTTTAATGAATAAAGACCAAAGTCAAACTTAAAATATGCTTAAGTGATAGATATTAATTTAGTTTAATGCACTATATACATATAATTTTCAGTTTTTAAAATAGCAATAAATTAGACCCAGAAAGAATTTGAAAGATTTATTTCTGAGAAGTTAGAATATTAATATTTCCTTTATGTTGATTTCCTTACAAAGATTTATCAGGAAAATAATTCTTGGAAACCTAAAGGAAGATTAGATTCCAACAAAAATTTCTTAATAAAATAATAATGTTTCAAAATAACATACGTTAGTAGCGTATGAAAATCAAAATACGTTTATTGTTTTTATGAGAGAGAGAAAAAAATCAGAATCATTTTAAAAATATCATTCTTACATTAAAAAAGTATTTCAGTAAAAGATATTCGTTATGGTTAATAAATTAATTATGCAAGAATAATCTTCATTTCTATTTCAAAATGTTTTAATACTTAAATTAAATAAACAGACATAAATGCTATTTAATTAAATTAATTAATGTTACATAATTAATTTCAATGTTAATTAAAGTAATGCACAATGATAATAAATAAACAAGTACTGGTTTATTAATAATATTATGAATAAAAATATTTTTCAAAATATATAAAATTATATATATATATATATATATATTTCTTAAATAAAATCTAATATGCTTATAACATACATAGTGTAAAGATTTTTATTGAAATAAATTTTTAATATTCCATTATAATAAATGCATTCAACTGAACTAATTGTATTCCTTGCGCTTTTTATACTTATTTCATTAAATTTTTTATACTTATTTATCCTTGTCAAGTTTGAACTAAGAGATTTTATTTTCTTTCATTTTCAAATTGCCTTAAAGTAAGATAGTTTTAAATTTATCAAAATAAATTAATTTTATATTTAAATTAAGTGTTTCACAAGTAGATATGCTTCTACAAATTACGTTTTTTGTGCCCTACAATTGGTAAAAATATTTTACTTTAATTTTTGTTTTGTACTGCGTTTAAATCATAATGACATATTTTCTTGCAAAAGTCCTTGGAATATATGTCAGATATTTTTTTATTCTAAAGTATAATTAAAATTATAATTTGATCAATAATAATTTAGAATTGTTAATTAGAATATAAGCCCAGTAATTCTTTATTTAATTAAATGTATATAATATTCTTGCAAAAACTAATATTCTTAAAGGTAAGAAAGATTCCAAAATTAATTCTGTTAGTTTAAATTTAATTTTCATTATTTTAAAATTAAATAAATTTTAATTTATAAAAAAATATTTTTATTATTTTAACAATTGTCAATATTTTCTGAATACTGATAATGTTATGTTTTAGACAAAATTGCTCCTAAAAGTCATTAAGTACTATAAAAAAAGTTATAAGAATTTAAAAAAATCACTAATCTAATGAAATCCCTGAAAGTTTACTAATAAAATAATTAGGCGAAACAAAGTTACCATATCATCAAACTTATATTTTTTCAGTTTATTTAAAGAATATGTAACTTATAAAAATTGAATACTATTTCAGTTGAAATTTGAAAGATAATAAATCTGAAAATGCCCCATGAAAATATTACAAAACAAAAATCTTTCGATGGAACATACATTTGTCATTTTACAAACTCTTTGTTGATTTGAGTGTTATGAATACCTTCCAAATTGTCTTAAAGTTAGAAAATTGACTTGACTTTCAAAAATAAATATTTTCCGTTATTTGCCTTTTTATATGAAATATAGTGGAAATGTAAACGTGTTTTAGAAATGACAGAAAAATAAGGAAGTAAAGAAAAGAGAAAGAATATTTTTATTAGGTTATAGATAATATTAAAAAAGACAATACAATCAAATACATTAATTGAATAGTCAATAAAATTAAAATACATTTAAATGACAATATATTTTACAAATATTGAATACTTTAGAATGATATTAAAATTATTATTGAAAATAAATTCACACATTAAGTATAAATTTAATTCATTTCCTATTATATGTACGTGTCTACAGTAATTTATAAAATTAAACATAAAATAATAAGTTTTATGTTTTTAATAATAAATTAAAAAATACTTAAAATATAGTTTTTAATTTTCGAGCGTAAACATTTTCGGAATATATACATTACTTTTTTGAAAATATAGTAGCATTTAAATTAATGTCTACATTTATTTTTAATCGACAAATTGCTTTTGAGCCTATGAAATATGAATTCAATCTATGAAGATTTATTTACTTTTTATGCTTCAATCTATGTGGATTTATTTACACCTTTTAATTAACAAAATTGCTCTTAAAATAAAGATATACGAATTAAATTTGTATTTATTTACTTTGTGTATGCCATCTGTGAATATCACTCTCTAAAAATAAATTTTTATTGTTTTAAATTTCAGTGAAATGCCTTATCAATTTTTATGAAGTATTGAAAATTGTGAAATATATATGTTTAATTATTAATATTAATAATTAATGTACTAATTGATAATTATTAATACCAGTTATAGAAATTTTCTACTTAATTTTTATGATTGACATTAACAATTATCATTAATATTTTATTATATATAATATTTATATATTACTTAAAAATAAATTAGTTTTATGGTTGAGATCAATTCTTAAGTAATGTATCAGTTGAAATTTTATTATTTATGGAGAAGGCTGTGAAACAATAAGTAAAAATTACTAAGAATATAAGAACATTTTATGACCCAAAAGTAAAGCTGTGTATCTATTAAATATTTCATTGAAAGTTAACACAAATAACCTAATTTTGAACAAAATGTTAATACAATTAGTTTAAAAAAAATCCTTAACAATAAGTTATGCATTCTATTGATGTAAATTTTGTAATATGTTTAACCCATTTTATTATTTATTAATAAACGACTTTACAATATTTTAAATAAATGTATATCTATTTTATACAATATAAGTTACTGCTGAAAATATTGTTCAACATGTCATTTTGATGATAAAACTTTATTAGTATTCAATTGGGTCCTAAATTTTTCAAGACTTACTACGTATATAAATAAAAACAATCTTTACATATTTTTACATTTTCAAATATGTATTATAATTTATAAAATTGTAAGGTTAAAAGAAAATTTAATGCTGTAAACAAAGCACTTTGAAAAAACCTCAAAGGAAATAAGACGCATGGTAGACAAAATTGAATGTGTAGCAAATAATTTATGATAATTTTTTAATTGTGTGAAATATTTTTACTTTAAATTTTAATTCCTAACAAATATTTTGAGTCTACTAAGAATTTATTTTATGTATTGCTTTTTCTCTGGTCGTTTAGTTTCATGTATTTCAAATGAATATACATATTTTTCAAGATTATTATTGAGAATTTTCTAATTGAAAATATTACGTTTATTCGAAAACATGTAATGAAACTTAATTTGATATATCTTTTATTACTTTTTTAAATATAAACATAATCTTAGATTAGAATAAACTTGAAGAATAAGAAATGTGAGAATATTGCTGTATACATACTGTTGGAAACAAAATGCTTTAGGTGGTTTTAACTTATATTCAGAATAACAATCTTCCATCTTCTTTAACAGGTAATTATGATTGGCTCATTATTTTAAGAATTAAGTAGCTTACTAAGATTTTAAAAAAATATATTTAGTATATTTTAGCTAAAATATTCCTTAGAGTAACTGTGTTAAAACTATTATGAAATCATTAATTATTTAAAAATAATTTCAAAATAGCAAACAATATCATTTTTTCTTGTAAAAGTAACTTAATTATTTGCATATAGAAGATATATATAAAATATTGAATATTTAAGAATAATATGTATTAGAAAAAAGTAAAAATGAACTTCATGAAAACAAGTGTAAATTAAGTGTTACCATATTTAATGAACATTAATTACTCTGGTAAATATTTTAAGTATTAAATGAATTTTTTCATTTATTTATTATGTAAATTACCGTTATTATAAGTTACATTATTATGTAATTTGAAGTATTGTTTGTAAAATTTTTATTAATCAATTTATTTCATTTATTAATTATGTAAAAAGAACTCAATATGTAGCTAAAATTTTCTTAGCCTTTTCGATCTTGTAAAATATATTTCTTTTTATAATCTATTAAATCATGAAAATTTATTTTATTTGTAATTCATCAAAGTTTCTTTTAAAACAGGGAAAAAACTTAAAATTAATTCTTGTATATTATAACTTTCTTAGACTGGTACTTAAATTTATTATATATATAATCACAGTATAATACCTATTCATTTTAATTTAATTAATAATGTCAAGCTAAATACAATTATTTTATTTATACTTAGTATTTATAACTAAATTTATTTAACTAAAATTATATCCCATACATTAATATTAAGTACATTTTTCAATATATTCCAATTATTTTTTTCAATAATTTCTATTTTAATATACAGGAATAAGAAACATATATATTGGATATGAAATCTTATGAATAATATTTCGAACAATATTTTCTTATTCAAGCCAGTTCAAATAAAAAGGCATAAATCTATTGAACATTTCATTTAAAATTGAAAATAAATAAATATGAAATAAAGTTTTTCAAATGTAAAGAAAACTAGTTTACAATAATTTATATATTACCTTATGAAATTATTTAATATAGGGTTGAAATATTATTCTTTTTATATAATTATTTATCTTTTTACTTATATTTATATTATTAGTTGCATTGTTATATATCTTTTTATGTAATCTTTATGTATTATTATTTATTCTGAATAATTTATTATTTCTAACAATTATTTTGAATTTCGCAAACAATTTTTATTGTAAAATTTGTAATTCTATAAAATATACAAAAATAATTTCTCAATAACAGTTCATATTTCAAGATCATTATGAATTATCAAATATTACTGACTGGTTGTCCTCTTCTATAGAATGATGACAATTTCATGTTTCGTAGTTTACTAAATACGGGCAAATGCGGTGACCCGCTTACAGTGATTCTAAGAGGCCTGAGAATTAAAGATGATAATTTCTGAATTGAATAATATTTCGAATATTTCCTTCTATTAGGAGTAAATAATATTTGATGCTTAATTGACAGCACTCTTGTCAGCGTTAACTCTTTTAAGCATCTAATTGATTAATTTAATATTAACTTCACCATGTTCTCATAAATGACATATTTTTGACTTACTGAGTTGTAAATCCAATACTTTAATTACATTTGTTATGTTTAAAAACTGCTAAGTTAAAATGTTCTTATTGTTTTTCAGTTATTTTAGTTATGTAAAATAAAATTTTATGTATTTGAAGTAATTTGTAAAATTTTAAATTTCCTTTAAATTATTATCTTATTTTTTCAAGATGTAACATGTGTAACGCAAAATAAAGAAAATTAGTTTTTATTCTTGAAATCCCCTATATTTATTTTATAAATTAATCTTCCGTGTCTTTAAAATCTTTCTTTTTTACATATTCTTGTTTAATCATTTAGAAATATCATTGTAAATAATATGTATATTGTATTTTATGAATGATATAAAATTTAAATTGTGTACTTACTATTTATTCAAAAAAGAATACAAAAAACAGAGGACTATTAAAATAAAATAAACACAACACTGTTGTAAAACATTTTTTGATGAAACAATAGCGTGTTGTTTTACTATTAAAAATGATTAGAAATGAATTACTATATGAATTATACTATAATTTTATTAAAATCATGTCTGTTGTATTTTAATTTAGCTAAGGGAAAATTGTTCCCAAGAACTTGACCTGTTCCGAAAGAGGAAATGCCAGTTGCGATGATACTTACAGTTAGAGGCTTGCCTTTTTCGATGATAGTTTCGGGAGCAAATAAATAAAGGAGTTAGAAATCAAGAAAATTGGAAAAATTAAAATGAGTTTTTACTTTTCTTATCTTACTAATTAAAAGCTTTAATATGGATGAAGACAAGCATGAAATACTTAGTTTTATATAATTCTTCATTTTAGAAAGCATTGATTTAAAATCAAGAATAAAAACATCAAGTGACTCATATTAATGGAGTTTGAAATAAATATTATGAACGATTGCTTTTTGATCATGGTAATATGATCAATGATCCCTGAAACTCTGAAGTTAAGTGTGAAAGGGCTTGCAAATTAAGTTTTTTCCACTGAGAAATAAAAATCTTTTCGTAAATGATTATGGATAAACACTTTTCCTCATATAATTAATTAATAAGATCAAAATTAAAAGCATGAAATAAAAAAACCTCAACTTTTAGTATTCTCTATTCTGTTTTGTGTGTAATTCAAATATATCTTTTATAGCTAATGCCCTATAAAAAGAATTACTAAATATCTTTCAAATTATCTTCATCTTCTTTCTAGTCTCATGTCTAGTAATATACCAGACGAGATTCACGAGTCCATTTACTTACAGAAAATCGAAAACAAGCTAAGGAGAAGAAAAGTTTCTCAAGAGACAACCCTAAGCACTAAATGATATGTGCCGGTGGTGAAGGTTCATTTTGACACTCAGGACAATTCGGGTGCACCTTGAGACCTCTCTCAAAAGTAAGTCCTCTCAGGTGTCCACTGAAGATTCTGGAAAGTGTTATCTGGACATATATATCACAATCGATAGCAAGCTTCCAGGACAATCTCCTTGATACCAGGGATGACTCGGGGGAACAATCCAAATCTGCCTGTCATTATGTCATCTAATGGAATACAGTTCAAGATATCTCAGTTAATTGGTAGCTGATAAAGGTTCTTCAAAACCATCCTTCGACAGAATGTCTGCCATCTCATTACCCCAAATGTGAACATGCGAACTAATCCCCTGAAGGTGCACTTCACAAAGTGACGAGACTTTCTTAAGTTTGCCAAGAATTGCGATTCCTGCCCTATCACCATTTCTTCGCCAGTTTGAAAGATATTTAATGGCTCTATAATTGTCAGTCAAAAACCAGACAGATTTAAAATTTGTAAAGGACAAAACAGCGCTTGGACCCTCTTCGATAGCTAAAAGCTCATTCTTGAAAACCGAACTGAAGTCACGATTTCTTTTCTTTATTTTGACAATTCCATTTGTGCACTTAATGACAACACTTTTACCAGAACGAGAGTCATCGCTTTTACTCCCATCAGTATAAATGAGGATAGCTTTAACAGAATTGCTTGAAATGTTTCAAAGGAAGATTGTCGTAACATAGCCGGAATATCATTTTTCTTGGACGAAAACTTCAAATTTCAAATTAAACCTGACTTTAGCAAATTATATTTCCATTTATATATTTTTCCTGTTCTAACACAATTATTGCTGCCACATTTTTTTCTATTTTCCTCTAGTTACTTTCATTTTTAAAAAGAATGTCAATTAAAATAAGTTATTTGAATTAAATAATGTAGAACAGATTTTAGAAATTAGTTGTATTGATAATCATAACCTACAGTCATGAGATACAATCATTTTACGCAATAGAGTAGATTTTTGCCAAATCATAAATCAACGAGAAATATTATGATAAAAGTAGTTGTTTTTCCCATTTTGAGAGTGAAACTATATAATGAAAATTATTATATAATAAGATTTTTTTTATAAAAAGTCAAATGGCCGCTTCTTAATGTCTGAAGTAAATTTAACTTAGTTTAATACTTTAATATAAATAAAACTAAATTGCAAAAACAATTATTGAATAAAGATAAATATTTTTAAAATTTCTATATTATTTAAATATTTGCAGATACTTTATTAATATAAAAAGCCAAATTTACATTTAGTAAATTCGGCGATTTATATTAATAAAGTATCTGCAATTATTTTTTTAATCATTAGCCATAAATTAATATTTGTTGTTAGAAAAGTTTATTTAAGTAATATACATTTCATCTGTGATTCATTTTATTCATAAAAGAAGGAAATTCTTTTTAAAAAAAGAGAAAACATTTTAAATCCTATTAGCTTCAAACATAAGATTTTTGTTATTTGTAATCAAGACTTTTTCATTTTATTATTCAAACAACATTGACTTTGTGCTTTTTTTGTATCTATTTACTTTTATAGTACTAAATAAATTAATAAGTTGCAGTTCCAATTATGATATTTGAAATTAAAGCTAACTTGAGACACATCATTCGTTGTGATAAATTTTTTTGCATTCCCAAAAATTTTTAAAAATTATAAATATGAAGAAAATTTTCCAGTATTGTTGAGAGAGAGAGAGTTTTTTTTATCTACATTCTTTCAGTAATTAGATAAGAATAATTAAATGAATACTTACAGCAAGAGTTTCTGGCATCTCACTTTGATGAAAAGTATATTAACACATTCTTGATCATAGAAGACTATGTAAGATTTAATAAATAAAATTTTATCATGAGTAAATTAAAGTGACTTTTTTTTAAGATAAATTTTGTTCATTAAGCTTCATAAACACATTATTTTTTTTTATATTTGAAAAATACAAAATTTTCACAAATATAAAGTAAACTCATATATATATATAATAAAAGCAATACGCAAAATATTTCAAATAATTATGAAATCAATTTATCAGGATAACATTGTAACATTGTATATACTATTACAATAACTAATCTTCATTTCCATAATATTTAATATTTATTTTTCAACTAATCTTGTCTAGTTTTTTTAAATCAAATTTTAAATATTCTAAAATAATTGGAAGAAAAATTTAGTCTTTAAGAAATTTGATCTCACTTTTTAAATATATATTTAGCAAAACACGTTATATTTACATTTTGTAGAAAGCATAAGAAAGTAAATTATCAACCAATAGGATAATATTCTGTTTACTGCTTATGTTACAAATAATACTAATTGGAAATCAAATATTTGTGTTGACATGAATGTTTTATTTAAACTTTTGACAGATAACTTTTTTAACTGTTTAATTTAAAAGTAGTTAAAAAAATTAAACTTTTAAATGTCTTTAAATTAAAATGTTTAAAAACAGTTAACAATTTTTCATATATTAATCATTTTTTCTAACCTAAATTTTCTTCCACTGAGTGTATGTTTTTAACTGTAATTTAAAAACTTATGTTAGTTTGTATATTCTAAAATGTACAGAGCTTATCAACTTAGTTTAAAAAATTATATAATACGTAAAAATAATTTTATATATAAAATATTAATATCTTCAGCATGAAATATCTGATGTTAAACAAACTTTAATTTAATAATTTTCAACCTTTACATTTAAATAATAATTACAAATTACATATAAAAACTTGAATTCGGCTGAAATAAGTAAAAACATATTGTTTTTATTTGAAAACAATTTTTATACTTATTTTTAACATCTTTTGTTTAATTGATCCTTATATTTATTTTTAATCAAAATTCATATCTATAAAACAAATGTTCAATATTTTAAATTAATCAAAGGTTGAACTGTTCATTTTAATGATGAACTGCAAGGTATTTGTGTTACTTTATTTCTATTATAAATCTGTAAACATTGTTAACCATATATAAATAAAACAGATACAAGCAATTAATATGCATTCTTAAAAAAATAAAATATATAACAAGAAATCGTGCATATTTCAAGTAATTAAATATCTTGATTTGAAATTAATTTCTTTGTTATCTGTAAAATTAAAGTTTTAACGATCAATTCTTGTAATAATCATCTTAATAAACTTTATTTATTTTGTTGATTTGATTTTATTTAACAAAGGAATAGCAATAGGGGAGATTTGACAGTAAAATTCTTTACAAACAATAGAGTTAGCCTAAACAATAAAATTAATTCTAAGAAATTGGAATATGTTTTAAGCAAATAAATCTTCTTATCTTGAAATAGAACAGAATTTAATATAATCTATACTCCAAAAATATAAATGCTTAGAGATTCAATTTAATTCAAAAGAGACTCTATGAGGTTTTTTTTTTTATTTTTTGCCAAAAAATAAAAACAAAATTTCTATAAACAGGTTTTTTTGCTTTACTTCATAAAATATATAATTTAATATGGCAGTTAAATTACAGAAAATATTTTGTTCCAGTAACATGTGTACTAACACACATAACCTATAATAATATTATCTTAAAGATTAAAATACGCTTTCTGTTATAAATTAAATTATGGTATTGTTTGTTTTTACTTATTATAATTACAAATGGTTTATAACATGTTATGGTATGATTAAAATTGCGTTAACTATATAGCGGCATTTTATTTCAAATAACTGTTTGATTTTAATGAAAAATTTTTTAAAATTAAAATTATTATTTTTTTAAGGCTTTTTTTAATTGTTACATTTTTTGGGTTTTTTAATTATTACATTTTAAAGGTTTTTCTTTAAATTCCCATGATTACAAATAGTGTTTCTAACATAAAATAGCTTTTGTAAAATCATGAAACATGACTTTAATTTTGTCTCCATGAATTCTTTTGGCAAAAATATCAAAAGCGTAAAATTACTTATACATTTAGCAAGTACTTATACATTTATCAATAATAAACTAAAATAAAAGTAGAATATATAGATCAATAATATATGTATCTATTCACACAATATTTAACTGCCAATTTAAAAAATATTTGACAAAAATGTGAAATATCTTCTTTGTACAGTGTACATACAGTTTGCTTACAAGAAAGCAGAATAATAAAATTATGGGTAAGTAATTTTATTATTAAGTATTAAGGGAGTAACTAATAAAATTAAGGATATTAGAAATAAAGATAAATTCTCTATTTTGAACAGAACTCAGCAGAAAAAAAGAATTTAAATTGCATATTATCTACAATTGTTCATAAAATATATTCCTCATAGCTCTATAAATGTTTTCGTTTTACTTTACCTCCGACTGTAGCAGTTTAGGAATTGTACTTGTCTTTTATACTTTTCAATACATTTAAGGTGTTCAAGCTGACGTTTGATGTGTTTTATTTTAGTGCATTAGCAATTTTTAATTTATGACTAAAAATTATAATATTAATTCAGTTTTAATAGTTTTTAATCATTTATTTTAATAAAAATAAAAGTTTTGCTCTCAGTTTTACTGTTCACTTTTTGAAAAAAATAATTCCAATTTGAAAAATTTTGTGACACTTTCTTTTAGAAAGAATAAATGACAGGGTAATTAAGTAAGTGCCAAATTTTCAAATAAAATACATATTACATATTTTTAAGATAAATTTAATATTCATTAAATATTTAATCGATAACCTTAAAAAACTTCCTAATTTTTAAAAAGTACGCTAGGTTAATGAATATCTTCTTTATATTTTTATTAGTTAATCATTATTAGATCTTTTAAATTTGATTACACTTTTCTGGTGAAAATGGCTTTCAACAATTTTGAGCATTCTCTTACATTTATAAAAAATTCAGGTAGTTTTATATCAGTAACAATAAAAAATTGAATATTTTTATAAGAAGAAAAATATAATTTCGACTTAAATATTTCAAAGTAATTTCAAATTTTCAATATGAAAGACTAAATTAGACATTTTAATGATTGTTTCTTTAATGACAAATTTATACTTATAGGGTTATAATTTTTTTTACAATTAAAGAATTTCAAGTTGTAAAACCCTTTCTTATAATGTTAAATGTTTACAGTTGTAAACGCCATATGCAATTTAAGAAATATTATATTTAAATATTAAGTGTGTTGAAGCCCAATAACGTATTGGTAGTGCTTCACGATCCCGATGCACAAGTTCAATCCCCGAGGTGGTCAAGGTCGACTTAGTCTTTCATCCCTATCATTGTCTCGATAAAGCAGCCTACCAATAAGTACGCTTCTTATATATATATATATATATATATATATATATATATATATATATATTACTTACCCGGTCCTTGGCAATGGAAACAGATATGTGAAGCGTATGTTAAGTTAAATATTTAATTATATTTCAACAAAAATTATTTCATATAGAAATTAAAAACACAAAAATTTATGCTTTGAAACTCAAAAGAGAGAGGTGAATTAGACTTCATTAAATATTGATTATTACATTTAAAATTTAAGCAACATTAACTAAATAGCATTGATTAATATTTAGTTAATATTCCAACACATTACTCATATAACATTTACTATTTTGATAAATATTATTCATTTATTTCTAAAAGAATTGTGCTATTATATTCTGTATTGTGATATATATATATATATATCATAATATATATATATATATATATATATATATATATATATTTAATTATTTATTTATAATACGAATTAAGATCATCTCAAAAATAATATTTTTAGAAAATTCTTAATGCTACTATAAAATGTGTGAGTCTGATATTTTTAAGTATATTTAATGAAATGCGAATATAATAGAAATAATTGTATAAAAATATATTTGTCGAAATTAATTTACAACTTTTGAATAATTTATTAATTGAATTTTGAATATAATTTAACAAACATTTTTTTCAAATTGAATATTTTATTTAATTTGTAATTTATAAAAATTTATTTAAGCTTTCAAATTATATCTTTCTCTTTTGTGAGAGTCAGTTTTTTATTACTTATCTTTATTTTTAAGAATAAAGAAGCAAATAAAATTATCTTTTGAAATTTTTACCAAATGTATTAATTCAAAAGTTTACCAGATTTTTTTTTTTATTTTTGAAACAGAAATTCATATTTTTTTATATAACTTTATTTTTAATTTTATTATAATACCCATCCCAAACTGAACTATTTCAAGCAATTTACTTACTAAACAAACATGCGTATATAACTGTATCACTGGAGCTTTACTTTTTTTAAGTATTTTTTCTTCATGAAATTTATTTTTTTATATAAAATTTTCAGATGAAAAAATAATAAACTACTTTACTAAAAATATAATACAGTAGTGTGACTTAGTTCATAAATTATAAAAAAGGATGATTTAGCCTTTAAATTTTAACTATTATAATTAATATCAAAATACCAATAAATATCTGAAGAAATCATTAACTTATGTATGATAATAATTAGCAATTAAATTTAAATTTTTGAAATTCTAACTAATAAAATTAATTTTTGGTATAGTTAAGAACGGAAATGAAATAATAAATTATTACTAAAATTAAATATTGATCTTTACGCTAATGATTAGAATGAGTATGAAACTCCTTTTTAATATTATTTTAATGCATTAATATTTAAATTATTTTTTATAAAACATTTTATATTTTATTTTTATTCTATAAAAGCGTTTTAAATATCCTTTTAATATAAAGCTGAATACTATATAAAAACAATATTAAACATTTTTTATGATATTAACTATTATTAACATATGATATATATATATATATAGATATTATGTGAAATAAATATTCTCTAGTCTTTACATTGGTTGGAATGCTTTGTAAAGTATTCCAATCAATGTAAAGTATTTGTAAGGTATTCCTCTGCTTATTTATTAATTTCTTATACGTATATTTTTTATATTAACATTTTATATGTATCTCGATTTTATAAAAGTGCTTTAAAAGTTATTTTATTTTAAGACTGATCACTACGTGAAAATTAATATTAAATAATATTTAATCAATTAATTATTATTAATATATGAATTTTTCTGAGAAATAAATATTTCTTAGTCTTTAAGTTGAAAAGGAACAACTTGAGCGTTTTTAATCACTAAGTAATATAAATTCTTATTTTTTAAGTTTTTATTGTATTATTTTTTACTTACATTTTTAGTGTAAATTAATTTAGTTTATATATATTAAGTTTATTTAGTAAGATGTTTTACTATATTTAAACACTTAGATTTAGAAAAATACATTAAATTGTAATATTCTAACACGAAAGATTAGATAGTATACAATATTCAAAATAAATAATTCATATTTTAATTTTTTCAGTACATAAACCTAAATGTTATTCAACTTTTTAAGATGAGACGTCCTTATATTACTCAAATATGCCTATGTATTGCTGTCGATTGTCTTGAAAAGTCAGGAAACTCGGTGTTTAAAATAATACTTTGAATTGATGACCATATTAATAAAAGCCAAAATATATAAGCAAACATCAATAATTCGGATATAGTTGACTGAATGCTGTCACCACTCTTTTATCATCCTCAATATATATGTGCAAATGTCTAAGGCTATTTCTAGGATAACATACTACCTGTTTGTAAACAATATATGCAACATTTGAAGCTTTTATTTTTGACTGTGTTATGATTCTTTTAAGAAAACGTGATTAAAGAACAATAAAATTGCATTGCTAATTAACAATATAAACATATGTATTTCAAAATATTTTGGCATTTAATTAATGAAAAAAATAAGTAAATGATCATTTTTTGCACTATGAATGATAGTATTAATATTTATCATATCAAAAATATATAATAAAGGAAATGTTTTCAATTTTTATGTTAAAAGTTAAACTTGTATATGAAGTTTAGAATTAAAATACTGACATCTGTAATATCATCAGCTTATTTATAGTTACTTAGAAATCTGTTATTTTCTTATTTATTCTTATTTTTCATATTAAAACATCAAAATGTTTCTTCAAAAGCATACAGTAAAGATGAAGACAGAAATAAGATCTTATGTTGAATAAAGAAGCGTCAGGGAATTGTGATTTATAGAATATATTTGTTTTCAAAGAATGTAAAAAAATTCATAAATCTAAATTTCTATTTATTTTTCGAGTGATACAACAAAAAAATATTATTATAAAAACTAATTAATAATAAGATAACTTTTTTATTTTGTAACATAAAGGGAAGGGAAATATCAGTCTATAATAAGACACCAAAAATCATATTAGTATCATAATAAGTAATTTAAAACATTAAACTTTTATTTAAAATACTTAAATCAAAAATAAATTACATTCCTAAAAACAATTTGAAAAAAAAATTAAAACATTCCTTGTCTTTTGAAGAATTTTACATATTTTAAAAACCTTCATCTTTAAATTTTATTTTTGAAATTAGAGAATAAAGGAATGACATTCAAATTTCAAATTTAGAGACCTGTATTTCTATTGAAATGGACAAAATGGTCCATTATATTTCAAAAAAAGCTTTTTTTACTAGAGATAAAGATATTTTTAAAGCTGCTTATGAATAAATTTATATTCGGCTCTGAAAATTTCACTCTTGTTGTCATTGTTGTATTATTTGACTTACTACTTTTAAAAAGCAGAATGGATTTTAGACTGGATGCCACGAAATATTATTCATTTATTTTTTTAAAACATCCGGTGAATGTCTTAAAATTGCAAAATATTAAAATAATATAAAAGTTTATAAATTTTTATTACGAAATATAAAATGGATATTATACATTTTATTGAATTCAATTACTTTTATATCGAGCTTAAATATCTATTTATCACAACAGTGTTTAAATTATTATCATGGTTATCACATTTAATGTATATTGTCATTTAAACATAACATTTTTTGCTTATATGAATATATGCTTATACGGCTTATATGAATATTACACAAATGTATGCATAAATGAATGATTATAATGATTAAACAAGTAATGTTAATATATAACCATAATAATTAACATTGCCGAATAGTTTAATATCGTCAAAGAATCAATTCAGTCATTCAAAATACAACATTGATATAAAATATATTAGAAAGTAAACTAGCTTTAAAATTTATAATTATCAATTTTTTAATTAACGAATATGATAATTTTTCTTGGAATCCACATTTAGCTTTTTATAAGTTATGTGAATAATTCGGAAATAAAATATTAACAGGAATGTGCTTACTCGCCATAGAATATTGTTATTTGAAGATTTATAGACTTACTCTTCTCAGGTAGGAAAAAATTATTTCCTATTTTTTGAAGTGTCAAAAAATGAATAGTCTATAATTCCATGAAATCGTCTTGTAAACAAAGTCTACAGAAAATTTCATAATAACTAATCAAACTTTAGAGAAGATATTTTCTTACTTTTCTGATCAATGAAAGAAAAGAAATGATATTTTTGAGAAATTTTTCTTCTTTTAAGCATTTTGATTTAATTATAATTTCAATAGAATATAGATAAAGAAAATTTAATGCTTAGAAATATGGATTATAATAATTTTATTTCAATTGCTATTAATTGAAAAAGTTACTTTTAGTTACATTCATTAATATGTAGATAATTTTTATGTCGTTATGATTAAATATAATAATTTTTCCTTGAGAATTTATAATTTACTCTAACATATAAAGTAAAATATATAAAAGTAGGGCATAAAAGTTAATATAATTTAATGTATTAAGTATTAAATGTGTGCTTTGACGTTTTAAGCAGTTATAACCCTTCTGAATATAATTCTAATGGATTATTACTGGAAAATGTTTTTTTACAATCATAAAGACAAAATCATTACTTTTGCAAGGAATTTTCAATAATTATTGTGATCAATCTAATCTGGTAAACTCATTCCCTTCTTAGATAAATATTCAAGAATCGTTCTTACTATTGTAAAGAACTTTAATCCATTATTTCTGCTTTCTCTTGCAATTACATCAAATTGAATGCGTCATCGTTTTTTAAACACGTGAATATTCATTTCTCATAGTTATTTTCGACATGTATCTTAATATTAAATAAAAATCTTAATTGTTGATATGTTTGCAATTTTGAAAAAATAAAAAACGCAACTAGTTTAGAATTTTTTTTTTTGGTCACCTCTTCATCTAACCTGTGCTCAGATAGCCCTCAAATCGAAAGTTCTGCAGCTAGGAGAAACAATCACAATTGAAGGGCACACTTTCGTTGCTTCTGACTTTGAACAACCTGTGCACAAAGACTGTGAACATCCATCGAAAAGACTGATGGGTATTCTCGTCGACAACTTACCTTCTCAGAAGTTCTCCAAAATCAGCTGCGAATTGGTGGCAAAAACCATACCTTATAACATTTATACAGATGGATCACGAATTGAAGGGAAACAGATCTACCACGACAACCACATGATCTACAAGGCGAAATTCAAATTATGGGACCGGAACTCTGTTTTCCAAGCGGAAGCAATTGCCATAGCCCAAGCCATCACCACCATAGATCACCCGAATTTCAGTCCGACAACCATCTGGTCAGAAGCGCATCAGTCTTGTATGCACTTCTTGATCCATTACATAAGTCTCAGATCATCCGCTCAATTCAAAGCAAATTAGCAAGTTCGCCATCACAAATTAAATTGAGCTGGTTAAAGCTAATCAAGTTGACATTGGTAATGAAAGTGCGGACAAAGCAACTAATTAAGCCACGATAGTTGATGATACCGAGGCGCTGATTATCCCTTTCCCAAGATCGTCATTCACTGGGCAACTGAAGCAATTCATCATCAGCAACTGGCAGCAACTGTGGGATAATACTACAACTGGTAGAGTTACCAAAACCTTTCTCCTAAGAGTCACCAATCAACATACATATTGTAATCCTTACCTTAATCAACTCCTCACAACTCCCGACCCATTCCCACAGTACTTCTACAAAATCCAGAGAACAACTTCTTCCTATTGCATCTGTAGAGCCCAAGGTGACCCCCTTTACTATATTTTAGAGTGCTCGGAAACCGCCCCCATCTCCTAAAGAAGCATGCACAACAAAATAACGCCAATTTTCTCAAGTTTTGCTTCGGGAATCACCATCGCAGACTATTTACCAAGCTCATGTTCTATATGACTGAAAGAGGATTGAAGCTCTGCCGTGACCTGAAATAAACTCCCTTTACTGTAGCTGATGACGCGGTTAACCAAACCTAGGACTCGGGCAATGAATAGTAGCAACATCAGTCCTATTCATGAGACATCAAAAATAACAATAACTTACAGGGACAGCCCAAAAGAACTCGCCTCTGTTCCTAGCTTCCAACCAGAAGCTCACTTGGGCGTATTCTGCATACATGGACTTTCTTTTTCTCCTCACCTTGTAATTTCGTTTTTTTTTTTTTTTTCCCCCTCTCATGCTCTTCCAAAGTTTTGGCATATAACCTATTAGGACTTGAAACCCCTTTACTTGAACTAGGGAAATCTGTCTCCAATTTGTTACCCTCTATTTTTTATATTAAATACTACAGTGATGCAGGTGTTCCCGAGCACCTCTTAGAGGTCTAGGCGGCTCTAGGTGTGAGGAAGACTACCCGTTAACCGCACTGTACAGTCCGGGGTCTCCCCACAAAGTAATCAATCAATCAATTTAGAATTTTTTTGTACTAATTTTGTTTTAAATTAGATTATATTTTTGAATTATATGAAAATGAAATATTTTTATTTCAATAACATTCCTTTTATAAAAATTTGATTCTTCAAATATATTTTATTTTAATAAGATAGACAATTCTTAATACTAATAATAAATTTAAATTTTAAAAAGCAGCATTTGAGGTAATGTGTATGTTAATTGTCTTATCAAAAACGTATCACAAACTACCTAAAATGTAGTGGTATTTTAATAATTTATTTTTATACAGAAGCTTAAATTAATAGCCATTAAAAGCATTTTAATGGATATTAAGTATATTTCCTTATAGGATTAAGCAAATCATATAATTTCTTTGTGCCTATAATAATGTCTTCTATAGTAACTTAATAAAAACACATTTATCAAATATTTTTGCATAGTATATTGTTTTGAGATTTTTATAAATTAACTTTGTAACTTATGTCCTTCAAATTCTGAGTTTTGAAGTAAAATTGAATTTTGTGGCTGAATAAAAAAATTAACAACAAATATTAAAAAAGGAATAAATATTAAATACAGTTGTAAAATTATGCTTTATAAAATTCTTAACTGAAATAGCTACATTTGCGTGTAATAATGGTTAGTGGTAATTAATTAAATCAAGAAAATGCTTATTTTATTATAAAAATTGCGTTTATATATAAACACATATAGTGGATGCAAATGTACAGTATGCCCGTTTAAATCATTTTTACTTATTAAATTCGTAAAAGCTAAAGTTATTTTTAAAAAGGTGTCTTTTTAGTAAAATAGACATCAGCTCTTGAATAATACCATTTAGGGAAAAGCATATTGGAAAACTGTAGGGTTAACATTTTTATCTAGAAAAAGAAACAAGACAGGGAAAAAGTTATTGAACTTCATCTGTTTAGTATAAAAAGAACCTTAAAAACATTAATACAAAGAATATATCGTTAATACTTGCATCCTTTTATTCGTGATTTCATAAACTGTGACATCAAAAACTTTGAACCTAAGGGAAAATTGTTATCTTTCTGGCAAAATATGACATCACAATGTGGCACAGAAATATTGTTTGTGATTCCTAAGAAATTATCTTTATAAATAGAGTGACATATAAACGTAGATAATGTCCATTCTATTAAACTTGTGTCTGACGTTAGTTATGTTCGCCTAAGACAGCTGAGAAAGTTATAAAGAGGCAGAAACTGTAACGAGACATAAAATTTGTATGATGTTGAGGCTAATGGTAAAGATGAGTATTGTTAGATAGTTTTACTGAAAAGTGAATGTGAAAAGAATGTCTGATTAACAACAAAATTGTACAAGCAACGTTTATCTGTTGGCCCGAATCTTTCTTACGAAATTATCCTAACTGTTATCATATGTTTTAAAGAGGTAGGATGTATAAGTAGTGAAGCTCAATCATATTAGCATAATTCCTCTCATATTCAAACATCAGCTCAATAGAGATTAATCAGCACTTAAGCCTCTCTAATAATCAGATTTAGAAAACTTTTAGCTAATTAGGAGCTCATCAATACGATTAGTCTCACAATAAGCTTTGCTGGATGGTTGTTCTAATGACATGAGTGACACTAAGCATGAATTGGTCTTTGCTTACCGATTTTCATGAATAAGGTAGAGATTCACCCAGAATTCTTCACAAATATGGTATGATACATGCTTTCCATGGAATGGTATGTACAACAGTAAATTATAATTACTGGGCTCTGGAAAATTCTATAGTATTACTGGCATTAGTCATCAAGTGCTTTTAACTATTAACTTTTGATGTACTATTTCCAATTTTTCAATATTTTAAGATGATACTTTAAAGTGAGCATGATATTTACAATTTCTATAAAATTTAAAATCTATTTTCTTATGGGACCTGCCATTGTTAAATCTTAGAAACCTATTATTTCAACATGATGAAGAGCGGAACATACAATATTTATCCAATGAAGCAGTAACTCGTCAAGGAATTCGAAAACAAATAATTCGATATAGCAGTGTTGAAGATTGACCATTGTTTTTTACTTTTGGGACTTAAATGAACTTTTTCTGCGAGACTATTTGGAACTGCAGATGTGTGCTTGTATACACCTCTGTCAAATATTTCAAAACGTTGAAGGATACATTATGTACATACATTTTGCCGAAGTATCAACATCTTTGCTCCAACATGTGTAACGCAACATTCAAAGCAGGATCCAATTACTCATTGCAACTGATGGTGAAAAACTTGAACATCTGAAATAAGGGTATATTTATTTACTAATTGTTTCTCAGATAGTTAGTAAATAAATATAGCCTTATTTCAGATGTTCAGGGGTATGTTTACTAATTGTTTCTCAAATAGTTTTCTCATGTCACAGTGTATGAAGTCATAAAAACGATTAATCTTTTTAACAGTTCTATTATTTTTATAAATAATCATTTTCTACTTAATAGATAAGGCTCTAAAATTTTTTAAATCATATTTTATTCTTCTCTGGTTTCATTTTAAAATTCAAATACCAACTTTACAGTTTTTTAGTATGCATCATCTTTGTTAATGTTTATTTAGTGCCATGAGGCTCTCTTACTATACAGGACAACACTTTTATGACAATAATAATCGTTCCGAAGTTAACAATGTAGTAAGAGACTTTATTGTGCATACTGTATATAATATCATATATCTATAGTATATATTCATATTTATATTACAACCTTTTTTTAAAATAATAATTAAAATTGTCCATCATCTTTAGCTGAGATGTGAACCTTATCATAGTTGGAAGTCTTTTACTTTTTATTTTATATTGAATATGCCTCGTATTTAGCATGTTACTGTGTATATGTGTGTCATATGTAAAATTTTAATCAAAGTGCAGGAAAAGTCTTAAGAATTCATTTTTAAGTAAGCAATTGACAGTGTGTGGGTGAAATGTGGGAGTATTCATGAAGTTAGGATTGTAATAAATTGGTCGATTTTACAAAGAATTTATTTGATTAATTGGACTTAAATTTAATACAATAATGTATTTAAATATAGTTTTAACTCTTATTAATTTATAATAATTTATCTTTAAACTCTATAACTTATAATTTGAAAACTGAATTTCATGAAAACTGAATATAAGGATGTTTTTTTAATTTATTTCTCTCTTTTGTTATTGTCCGTAAAATATTTAATTTCTTTTAAATAAAATTTTACTTTTTATTTGTTTTTGTTTTATTGTCCAGCACAAATTGTTTCATAAGCAATTATTATAATAATTTTAGCTACATTTACTGTGTGATAAACTTTATAAGCATTTTAAATTCCCTTATCATAGCTATAAAATAGAATAATAAAGTAAATTACATTTCTAATCAAATTAATCTTCATAGGTTTAGAGTTAATAAGAACTACAGTCCACGTGAAGACTTTATTTGGATGCAAAAATTATATTTCAGAATTTCAAGACAATACTTATGTTTTAATCATCATGTTAGGAACCTTTAGCAATTTATTGTTCATAAAATAATAACTATTTTTTGTATCACGTTATAAAATTTAATAAAAACATTAAATAACAAAGTGGCCCATTTTTTAAACATAATTTTGTCTAGACAACTATTTATTAATATATAATTCTTTCCAATTGATCTTTCTTAAAAATTTTTATTTATATTGATTAAATTGTAAATCATAAAAATCAAATATTGAATATTTCAATATAACCAATTTGTGATTCATTTTTCATACTGCTTGTCTGCATTTTATAATTTTATTTTTCAATTTTGTCCTGGTCTGGAGCACAAATCTATACAATACTGGAACATGAATAAGAAATCCAAAAATTTATTGAGATTTGAATACCGTATGCTCCTTTAAATATTTTTCCTACAGTCTCCCAAAATAATGTCTTTGAATTTTCTAAGGATATTATTTCATACATTCAGAAATATGTATTGCGCATCACAAATAAATAAAGAAAAATACAAATACATGAAAAGTAATCAGACTACAAAAACGTATGTTCATTGCTAAGAAAATCTATATATATGTATTAGATTTATTGCACATGTGCAAGTAAATTTTCCTAGTAATATATCTGATGGTTTTCAATGAATACATTTATATGTTTTAATATATAAAAACAGAAAAATTCAGTTTAAAAATGGAATTGTAATTATGAAATCTAAATTTCTAGAAAATAAAAATTAGTTATTTGTAAATTAGTTTAAACAATAATTAAAAAATGGAAAATGCTAAAAAGTGGACTTTATTTACGGAAAATGTAATTGTAAATGCAATTTACGACTTGTGATGAGAATTTAAAATACTTTATAAAAAATTATAAATTTACAAAGGAAAGTTTCTTACAACCATGTTTTATGGAATTCATGGGGAAAATTTCAGTTGTTTCAACAAAATTATTTAAATTTTCAAAGTCTTTGCTGAACTAAAATTATATTTCAATAGAAGAATACGTATATAATCTATGATATTTAAACGAAAATTATTTTTATCTTTACATTAAAATATTTTTATGTTTATCGCAAAACTATATGACTAATGAAAAATAAATACCTTCATTTAAGCCTAGTTATTTATATATTAACCTTGAAAAATTAAATTTGTTCCGTTAAAATGAAGAAGCTTGCTTTTTTTATGTTAAATATTTTTATATCTAAAGTAATTTGACAAAGTAGTCTCATATTTCAAAGGTTTCTATTAAACAGATTTTTTATTGGATATTAAACAAAAAATGATGAACTATACATAATAGAATGTTATGTTCTACGTTATCTAATCAATATAGGAAAACTGATTGACTTAATTATGAGTATTATATTGTTCATCGTTTTACACTACATTAATAATTAAAAAAGAAGTTCTTTCTACTATAGATTTACCGTGTATTTGATATTGAAAAATATTATTTATTTTTATTTTTTAGAAATAATTGCTACACTCAAAATAATTAGTCTCTTGATAGTTAATTAAAGTGAACATTTTAATTAATAAGCAAAATAAAAAATATTTTGAAAGAGATTTCTTATAAAAATACTTTCACGTTGTTTATAAAATACTTTTAAGCATTATAATTTTTGTAAGCAACTTAAACTAACAAATTATGAATTTAACTAACCTCTTTGTAAAATTTATTATTTTATTGTTTTCCTGTCAATCAAATATTATTCTACGCTATATGTCAAAAACTTTTGCCTGTGTTAAACTTATTTTCATTTAAATGAAACATTCAGTGTTATTATTTATTTGAAAAAACTCAAAACATTATCATATTTTAGATACAATCAAAGTTAAAAGTGTAAAATCTTTTTTTTTAATTTAAAGCATTCCAAAGGGCTTATGAAGTTTTATTTAAAAAATATATAAATATTTGTTTTCATTATTTATAATTTCAGCTATTTGTTCACAACATTAAACTGCATTACACATTTTGTGTTTCATAATGTATTAAAATATTTCCTCCATAAATTTCTTTTTTTGTTAAATACGAAAATTATTTTGTTCATTATTTTCATGTGTAATACGTATTTAAATAAATTTAATTAAATGTTAAAATTCAAAAATGCAAAAGAAATTTTACAAAATAAAATATTGCAGCAAATAAATATGAATTAAAAAATTATAAATAAATATGAATAAATAAGAAAAATGTCATATTTTCGAAAATAAGTCACCTTATATAACGGGGAAAAGAAGAAAAGGAGAAAATAAGCAAATTCCGTTGAGCTCAAGCCACTTTGTCTACAAAAGAAAATAAATGTGTTCATGATTGAATACAAAGTTATTCAATAAATAATTTCAGAAATATTTACTGTTTTTATAGGCTGAAAATGAGTGTTAGATTTTTTTAACTGGCTTAAAATATTTAACAAATCTTTTTTGTTATTCAGTTGAAAGAAAAAAAAATGAATTCTTGCAACTCTGCATTTATTCGCGCTTTCTTTACATACTGCTCCTTTCAATTCTTTAATATGGGTTGAGTCTTCATAAGTGAATGAATAAAAAGTTACTCCATTTCAGTAGAAATCCATTTGATACTTTTTAAAGCATATTTACTGACCGTTATCAATGCAGTTTGCTGTGTAATACTTGACGTGTTTTGATATGGCGTGGAATGCACACTCAAACCATATTCATCCAGCAAATATCACATAGAAAAAGAGTTAAATAGATGGGAAGAAATTGAATCAGTATTGATGGACATATATATCAATGATAAGAATGTTATTGAGATGAAGATCTGAATGATACTATGTCCAATGAGATCATTCATAGTCACAGCATTATTTATAATCTTATCGTAAATATGAAAAATAAATGTACAGAATTCTACAGTTTTCCAGAACAGTACACTCTTCATTAATTATCTTTAATCATTTCTAAAAATATTTTTGTCATTAAATTATTTCTAAATTATCATCATATATATTTTCTTTACATCATTCCAAATATTTAGAAATAACAAAAGTACCTTTGCTTCAATTTTTCCTGTATTATTTGTGTTATATATATATATATATATATATATACTCACCATTTTTTTAAGCATGTGCATTAATGTTGCATAATGATTTCTTTTACTTGTTGCTTGCTACCTTAATTTTTAAATAGTATAATAAGACTTTTAATAAGATATTAGCTAATTACGTATCAAGAAAATTTTAAAAATAATTTAGTTTGAGTACTTTAGTCGCTATCAATATTATAAATAATTACAAAGTGGAGTATGCAGTTTAAAATTAGCTAAAAACATTTGTTTTTCATAAGCTTAATAAAATAACATAAACTTTCTTGTTATATATTTTATACTGATAAAATATATGAGGTTTAAATATCAAGTTTTTTTTTTTTTTTTTTTTTTTTTTTTTTTGCGAAAATGAATAATTCTTTGAATTATAGAATTCTTTAGTTGGAATACAAAGTGCATTTTGTTTAATGTAATATTTTTGTTTAACCTTTATTAAATAAGAAATAACAAGTAAATTATTTTTCCTTACAAACCTGAAATAATAATAATAAAAATATAATTGAGTAAAATACAAAAAAAACAATTTATAACTTAACGTAATCAAAATAATGACTATATTATTCAGAAGAAAATTTTTCAATAAAAAAAAGATTCATGGATGTGTGATAACAATTCAAAATTTCCTCCCAAGAAACAGATCTTGAATACTTAACAGAATCTCTCTTAAACCAAGCATTTCTACATTCATTTTAGTTTCTAACATAAAGATGCTGGCTGAAGTGGTCATTATATTGTATAATTACGCTTCAGAGATTCTTCTGAATTCTCTTATGATTCAAAGTCGAATATTCTTGAGTACAACATCATCCAAATAATTTAAGGGGAAAATAAAATAGTCTTCTAAAGTTGAAACTAAGATATACTATTAAAAATGTTAATAATTATAAGAAATATGATATAGACATTTGTTTTATAACCAGAATATTAAATCCTGTTTTTATTAAAATATATCAGTTGGAAAATTTTCCTTATTATAAAAGTCTTTGTTCCTTTTCATAAAAATGGATGTATTTTTTTTAATTTAGTTTACAAGACAATTTGACTGTTATGACAGAAAAATTTGTTTAATTTTTTACTAATTCCCTTAACTTTAATAAATTGTCAATGAAGTTATTTATTTGTTGTTACTATAATTTGTATAGTTAATTTTCCATTCAATCTCAAAGTTACTCTTTGGCTGGTCTTCTAAATAAAGTGTTAAGAGGTGAAAACACTTAATTACGATATTTGTTATAAAGAATTCTATAATCTTTTTCATAATTGACTTGATAGTTTTTCAAAACATTTCTGGAAATCTATCTCAGATGTAAAGGTTAGTTTTAATTAATTAAATGTCAGAAATTTTCTAAAATTTATTTTCAGAAAATAAAAAGTATTTTTATTATCTTGTAATTTCTAGTTGGGAATGGGAAATATAAATTCTACAAACTTTTCCCAACTAATATTTGGCATCTTCCTAAAATATTTACTGACCTTTGTTGCAGATTATTTAAAAGGTGTTTTTTTTCGAAACAGAGCTTCAGGTTAATCATTCTTTGCTGCAACGATGCTATTTCCGATACAGTACACAATAACAACAAATTGAAAACATTAAATTCTAGATTTTGTTATTAATTCAAAAGTGCACATGCTGCACCATCTCTTGGCTACAGTAAATTTTAGGATGGATTGCTTTTAGGATGATTTAGATGAATGTCAAGATTCTTCCGAAAGAAATTTCGAAGATACAATCTCAACCATTTTTAAACAAGGGATATTTATCTTGTACTTCTGTAAGAGGAAAAAAAAAGTCATGTTTATCTGATATGAAATTTTCTGTGTTTTCAACTCTTGTTACATTTGACTTTCCCCTGATATCAATAAAAATGATCCCTGAATGCAATTTATAACATTAAAACACTATTATGTTATAATTATTCAAACTATAACATTAAAGAAATTAAATTGTATTAAATTTTCCTTAAAGTTAAAATACAAAGTATGTATCTGATTTATGAAAGTAAATAAAAATGTATTTAACTGTTGTTTTTATAGAGAGTATAAATACTATTTTATAAATATCGTAAGTAAAAAAAAATTGTTTTAACAAATTTTATAAATAAGTTCATCAAAATTAAATGAGAATTAATTCTTTTGTATTCTCCTATTTCTTTCTTAATTAAATAAATATTTTTATGTTTAACTACATAATTTTTACTGCATTCATTTTTAACTTCATTCTTTGCTTTTTCCATTCAAATTTTATATAAAAGTTTCATTCTTCATGTTTATAATTTAAGCTTCTTAATTAATTTTTGTTTTTTAAGCAATAACTAAAAACTTTCTTTGCGATAGAAATTAAAATATTTTCTTTTGTTACAATATATTGCAAAATTACTTTAAAAACTGTTTTATTTATGTTTTAAATTAACTTTATTGCTATTAGAAAGCTGAAAGGTTGTTTTAAGCCTCTATTTACATTGCCTTAATATTTCATTTTCTTAAGTTTTCATTAGCAACAGTTTTAAAATCTTAGATTTGTAAACAATGTTTAATGTTAGCACATAATAATTTAATAATTTCAATAAATAAATAATTAGTTGAAATTTGTGGCAGTATTTTAGGAAAGAAAACTTGGAGAATTTAAGAACTTTACTCGCTTCAAATATTTAATAATTTTTTTTATTAAATTTCGTTATTGTAGCAAAAAAACATATCAAAGTAAAATGCAATTTTGATGCTTTTTACATTAAATAAATAGTATTTTAGTAAATGAATATGAAAATAATAAATGATATTAAACGAGAGTTATTTATTTTGAGAAAACTTACAAAAACATTTAGTTAGAAACGTTTTGGTAATTTAAAATTTAAGTAAAAATAAAAACTTTTTATACAAGAAAATTGATACGTTAAATTCAAAAGTACAAAGTACCAATTTCATTAAATATTTTTCTCCTCAACTTAATTGTACATTTCTGGAATAACCATAGTACATTGTTTACCTGGGGGTTTTCCTGGGCTTAAAAGTTATTTGAAAATTAACCATTTTGGTGAATAAATAACTACAACTACAAAATATATCGTAGGAAAATTTATTTATTCGAAAGAGTAATATGAGTATTTTCAGACATTTGTTGCACCATCTATTAATCAATTCAAAGAAAATCAATGTCCTGGAAGTTAACAGACATTCTACTGATTTGCACTGAAAGTCTAATGATTTGAATAAGCACCAGTTATCATTATCATCAGCATTGACATAACAGCCCTTTGTGGGCCTGGGCCTTCCTCAGAAGCTTTTCTCAATCTGCCTTTCTCCCAGCAATTGATCTTTAGTTCTTTAACCTTAGGATGGCAAAGTCAAGCACCAGTTATACTGTCGCAAAATATAGTCCTTGCTATGTAGTTGGTGATGTGATAAAATTCTCTTCATCAATATATTTGACATAATGAATTTGTCTTACGATATTTAATTCAATCACTCTGCGTACACTTTTGCTGTGCTGCGTGAAAATAGTTCATTATCTATTAAAATTCCCTTTAGAAAATAACGTGAAGTGAACATTCAAATGCCTTACTTAGAGACACTTAAATGTTGGAGGCTTTTGTAATGCATTTACTATTAGGATCTCAACAAATTGGTATCCATGTACATATTCATATTTATTAATGTGTCGAGATGGTTGTAGTCACTCCAGTGTGATGGCTTATTCAGCATCCTTTTATTTTATTTTTGAATGTCTATAGCTTGTGATTAATTTCTCTATATAAACAATGACAATATGTTCACGAAACTACCTAAAAAATGATAAAAGAAAATTTGCTTTGTTTATAAGAAATATATGTTCTTATAAACAAAGCAAATTTTCTTTTATCATTTTTTAGGTAGTTGTCCATATATGGGACACAAAACTATAAATGTAAAGTAGTTCAAATTCTTCTAACAACATCCGTTTCTCCTTTCCTCAGCATTCAAATGAAATATACATAGCGTTTAGCTTCATTTGTTTTGTTGGTTTTTTTCTTTGTTTAAAATTAAATAGACAAAAATTTGCAATTAATCTTATTTTAGTTTATTTTCCTGCAGTCCCCTAGAACTACACTACACACATATTAGAAAAGATTAAAGTACTATTATATTTCTTAGAAATCTGGTTCTATCTTCAAGAGCTATACATAAATAAAGTGAGCACGATTATAAGAACTTTCATAGTATAAAACTATTATCTTTTAGCTCAAAATAGCTATTTAAAATTTAAAATATTTTGGTATTTTTAATGCTTATCTTGAAAAAGGACAACTATCTTTTAAACTTTCAAAAAGTTTAAAAATAAGTTACTTAATCCCCATATATTTGCAATTTTTAAATTTTCTCATTATTTTGCAAGATTCATTTACACATTTTATGTGAAATAAAGTACCCAAGTTTTTTAAAGGGATTTAAGCTATTAATATAATATATTGAATAGAGAAAATAATTAAAATAATTGCATTTTAACGCCGAACTATTTTTTAATCAAGACAAGATCAATTTAATGCAAAATAGTCGAATCAATTCAAATTTTGAAACAAATTTTTAAAAATATAACCCAAAAAGATTAAGATAATCGAATAAATGAAAAGAATAAAAAAACACTTAATGGAAAAGAGAAAACAAACTCGTGCTTCAAAAAACGCAAATTAATATAAAAACAAAAGCAAAAATAGGAAAACATGATTAGAATGAGAAATATAAAAGAAAACAACCAAGTCCAAGCAAAAGCATAAAACAATAAATTACTTACAGTTTATTGAATAAATATTCTCTTATATTTATTATTTTACTCTTTATATAGGTATTATTGCACTGGAAAATACATTTGTTTAAAAACACTTACAAATTAATAATCCCCCAAGAAACAATCGAAATGCATTGTAATTTAAAATGAATTAATAAAAAAATAAATGAAAGAGCATATTTTATTTAAAAGTTTAATGTTTATTAATATAATTTAATTTTTTATGTAATACTAATTGTACATCATTATATTCTTGACTGATTTATTATTAATGAATGATTAAAATATATTTTATTTTAATGTTGCTGAAGATAGTCTTTTTTCTATTTTCAGTTTCAATTTACTTTTCATTCATGTTAGCAGAATTTATTTAAAATAATTGCTTATTTACCTCCACAAAAGTAAAATCAGAACACTTATTACTGAGCTTTTATTACAGAATTTTTCTGTAAGTATGTGAGATAATTTTAAAAAATAAGATAAATTATTAATTCTGGGGTAATTAATAAAATGCATTAAATGTGTAACTCCATTTGAATGAACAAAAAAACTTTAGTTAATATGTTGGACTGTAAAACTTTAAAAAACTTTTTGTAAATCAACGATTTCAAAAAAAAATTCCTAATTTTAAAAATGATAGTCACATCAAAATGAATTATATATTATTTGCAATGATATCCAAAGATAATTGTAAACAAATTATATAACTCTGAATACCCCGTATATAACATGCGTTCCTTAAGAATATTTTGTGCATTCATGTTTTTTGTATAAAAACCTTAAGATTTTAAACGAACTACCTTAGTTATTAAATAATCCTTCAATATTGACATATTTTCCTTATTTATTACTGCAGTTTTATATAAAGTTATAAGAAAGAGCATTATTGCTTACTTTTTAATATATGTGTAATCAAAAATAAATTTATGAATTTTTTTATTCTAAGCACATAACAAACATGTATTTTAAATAAATCCAACGGATTAATTAAGCAAATTTAAGCAATATGTATATATTTACTTATAGTTTTTAATTATAATAATACATAAGAATTTTAAATTGCATCGAATGCATAGAAATAGAGATTAATTTTTGTATTAAATAACTTTATGGTCACAGTTTGTTAATAATCAATTCGATTAAAATTCTGTAAAACGTTATAGTAAAACGCATGTTATGTTATATTGAAGATATTTTAATAAAATAGAAAACTATTATATCCTTTATAGAATAATCATAAATAGTTTGAACTCAATCCAAAAAGGAATAATTTTAATATATACTCAATAGGGCTTTAATTGAGATCACTATAACTATAATATACCTAGAATAATATAATATAGTAGCATATAGCTAGAATAATTATTTAGACAAATGTCTATTTTATTGTGCTCGTACAGTAGCAGAAAAATTATTTTTCAGTTTTATTATAGCCTATATTGCTATAGTTCTAGTTTTTTTTTTTTTATAAAGAAAGGTAATTTAGACTTTTCATAGCTTAACTTTGTTTCCATCATATATATATTTGAAATTTTAATTGGATGTGTGCGTATGTAAAATAGTAGCCCAAAGATTCCACTAGCCAATTCATATTTTACAATGAATGTGTTCATTGAGTACACCCAATGTTGCATTATGTATATGTTGTTATTATGTATATGCATTATGTATATGCAATATGTTGCATTCTAAAGAGTTTTGTAAACCTTAAACAAAGATTTTATTAACAAATATGAAAATGTATTACTATTATTTTACAATAATAACATAAAGTTATTATATCGGTAAATTTACAATGTTTATGTACGTAACAACTTATGACCAAATGATTAAGCCGATTTATTATTGGTTTGAGCATACCTACAGACTAGATTTTTAAAATTCTGATTGATGATGATTTTTTATGAATTTATTTTTACATTAATATTTGCTTGCTCGTATTCTTATGCCAATGCGTTTTTTCTTTAAAAAAATTATAAGCTATATTTTTTTCTTTTCATCTCAATTATATACACTGGTGGCCACTCAAATTGCATCCCCAGGAAATATAAGAGATATCACAACAAAATTTATTTCTCAGATAATGAGTTGACCAAGTATCAAATGATTAAATTTGTAGGCTTCTGTGAAGTGGGATTCTTAAAAAATTAAATAGACAGAGTAGCCTCCGTTGTTGGCGATCACCTCTGTCATAAGCCATGGCATTGAATCAAAGAGTTTTTAAATGTGTTCTTGGGGTACAGCAGACCTAGATGCTTCCACACGTTGCCAAAGTTGATTTGGTGTGGCAGTTGGGGATATAATCTGGGTCAATTGTTCTTCTGTCAGAGACCACTTGTTTTCTATCTGTGAAGGATCCGGAAAACGAGCTGGTCAGGGAAGTAATTCAATCCTGGCTATTGACGAAGAGCCCTTGAACAATGCGTTCCACATGAGGTCACACATTATCCTGTTGAAATATAGTTGTTGGCAAGTCCTGAAAGTAAGGAATAACAAGTGGCTTCAACACCTTGGAGATGTAGCGCTGACTGTTTAACGTACAGGCAATGCGTAACAGAGAAGGGTGAGAGTCGTATCCAATAACGCCTCATGCCATAATACCTGGTGCAGAATCAGTGTGACGGTGCATAACGCAGCAATTCAGCATCCTCTCTTCACGGTATCTCCAAACTCGAATGCGATCATCGTGGTGTTGCAGACAGAAGTGTGACTCGCCAGTAAAGACAATTTTTTTCCATTCCGCCGTCCATATTTTTCTTTCATCACACCATTGGCTGCAGAGGAGTCTGTAGTTCTGCGTCAAGGGTAGATGAAGCAATGGACGTCTTGCGGACAGACCACTCTTCTGTAAACTGTGTCGCAGACACTGAATGTTGTGTTACAGACTGAATGTGCTGTGCAAAGGTTCGTGATGTGGCTGAGAGATCCGTCACTGCCATGCGCACAATTTGCCTGTCATCACGTGAAATGGAGCTGAGGTAGATGCGATCGAACACGTCGATCCAGACATCCAACGATAATATTATTATCGTTGGTAACGATAATAATATATTTATCGATCGTTGGTACTAAATAATAATTATAACGATAATAATAATATTATTATCGTTGCATGTGTGGATCTACGTGTTCGATCATACATTTACTTTACATCACATTTGTTTTGTTTCCTCCAAGCCGATTTCTCTGAAAGATAATCAACAATTCGGTAGACCACTATCCTTCCTCTGTCAAACTCGGATACTTGATCAAAAAGTGATCACTGTTTTCTACGAGGCATATTTGATCGTTTCTTTTTCTAATCACAAGAAAAATGCAATTGTCGAACTTGAAATCATTGAAGTCTCCAAGCCTTATAAAGCGCTTTGAAGTGACACACTGATGTGCGACTGTGCTGAAATTCTAAAAATTCGCAAATGTCACTTTCGCTAATGCATCTTGAAAATGTCATGTTATTTGCATGCTTCCTTCACAGGGTGTTGCATTTACAGTGGCCAGTGGTGTTTATCTTAAAAATCAAATTCAGTTAATAAGAATTTCTTTGTTAAGGCAAAACGAAGAAACGAAATCTAATAATAAGATTTTTTTAATATCTATTACAGCAATTCATACAAATATATATTTCTACTTTGCTTAACTTTGTTTTGAAATTATTCTCACATCACATAAATAAGTTTATTTAAATGTCATCGGTCATTTTAATTCATATACTGAAATAATATAATTGATGCCAAATAGTAATAACTTAGGAAACACACACACAAAATTCACTTCTCACTATTAAGAGTGTTATACTCTAGAGATATTTATATCCAAAATTCCTTTTTCCCATTGGAGATGATTGTTGTTAAATTAATTATTGGATTATGGATTTCAATGTAAATGGATAAATGAAAAAATTTCTTGTAATAAAGATTATTAAAACTGAATCACATAAAAAACAGAATATTCTGCAATATACTTAAAATATCCATTATCTTAAATTAAATAAAATACTCATATTATTTATGCAAATAATGTAATGTTGTCATTCGAATATTTCATTTTGCACATGGTATTTCATAAATGAACATCATATCTGTTACATGGAATAATATTTATAATTATATTTATAACAGAGAATATTTTCTTATAATGAATAAGTAATATAAGAAGAATAAATTCATTCATTGATTTCGAGTTCATCAATATGTAACTACATTGAGAGAGTGAGAGAGAGAGAGATTAAAAAATAATGAAATCTTTTGCATTGTTAACTAAATATCTTTTTTATTACAGGAAGTCAAACAAAAATCCCTCGTGTACAACAAATTGTGTCATGAAGCTAATAAAAGTAAGCACATTCAACCACAAAATTATTTACTAGATAAAACAAGATGAGAATTAAAAATTTAAATGGCTAATAAATGTATGTGAGACAGATAGTTTCAATCCTCTCCAATGATTAGAAAAAACCTGGAGACAGCAAATAGAAAGACATAATTGTAAATATTTTTCTCATTTTATACATTCTCCAGCGCCATTCCTGCAAATCTGTAATATTGAAATTTTCTTCACAAAAATTATAGAGGCAAACGTATTTATTATTTTCTGAAAATATAATTTCCTATTACAAAATATAGAACTTAAGTAAAGTGTACATTCCTTAAAAAATAATAATTTTACAAATTTTAAAATTCATTGACAATAATATCATATTTATATCCCCTTTCATTCAAATTTAATATTTGTAAAGAATTTGAGTTAAGGACTTCTTTGCTAAAACTGATAACTCTTTGTAATAAGTTATATCTTTTAGGGATTAATAATTTACTAAAATGCTTCATACACACAAATATATATATATATATATATATATATATTAAGGAAGTAAAACATTTTAGATTATATTTCTGAATGAAATTAAATGAATTTGAAAAGACATGCTACAAAAAAAGGAATTGAAAAAATCGAAAATTTAGAAAAACGCATATCTATATATACCCTATTTAAAGAACACATACAAAACTAATTTTAAAATAAGTTATTGTTTATTTTTAAAAAACTACTAAGATTATTAGAAAAGATTTATAATATTATTAATATATTTTTATAACACTGTGAATAAATCCATATAACTGTAAAAAAAGTATCAAAAATTTTCAATTGTTATGGTAATATAACTTATATACATTATTTAAAAAAGTGACTTAAAAAGTCACATTACTAAAAAAGAAAATTAAATGGATTTTAATAAATGCAAAGAAAAAAATTCAAGAAATACCTAATACAATTTTTAAAAGCATTATTTTAAATGTGATATTTTTTTAATTTAAATTAAGATTTTAAGAAAATATCTGTAGTTATAAATTCTAAATTTTATTTCAAGAATTATTTTTATAATCTTTCCTAATAATATGTTTTATTAAAACTAAAACATACATTATGTATGGTAAAATTTATCAGAAACTTTTTTTGGAAACATTTTTTATTAATTTTTATTTTATTCTGTTTTTTAAATAACTTTCTAAAAACTCTTCTTTCTGTATCAAATATTGTAACTCTTTATGTAACAAAAAGTGTGATGAATTCGTAAGTGAAATATACTAATTTGCAAATGTAATTTTCAGTGTCATGCTATTATACTATATTATTAATCTCATCTACTTGTTTATTATTTTTAGAGGTATCTCTTATTACAATGTAGAAAATTGCATGCTTTTGAAAAGAAATAATAAGGATCAAAATTTTAATGTAAATAAATTGTTGTAGAAGCTAAGGATTTTAAGGAAAATCTTTTGTAAACAAAAATTTACGTAAAATGAACATTTAGAATTAAAATTTTATGAATAATGTGATTGGTTTTACAGAAAATTATAGCAATATATATTTATTTCATAAAATCTGTTTCACCTTTTAATACAACAGTCACTATAATTTTCGTAACTAAAATAGTCATGTAAGTTTCTCGGGATTTTATGCAAGTTTAACTATGTGAAAAACATTTACATAAAGTATTTAGAAATTCACATTTTTGTTCCAAAGATTACGGTTTTACAAATACATTTTGTAATTTTCCATAAAATTTACAAATAGACCATGTGACTTTTAATTTTTTGAAGCAGAATCCTGTGTTACAAAGTAAATTATATTTATATTTTTTCTTGCATCATTAAAAAATTTAAGATATTTCCTTAATAAATTTCAATCCTTTTGGACTAAAATATTACACTAATTTTTATATTCTTGAAATATTTAATTTTAAAGATATTATAATATTTAGACTTCTTTGATTTCTATACCCATTTATAAATTGAGACTTTTTAAGTATTATAACTATATTAAATTTTAGTCACAAAGAGAAGTATAGAAATAATTAAAAAGAATTTGCAAATAAAAATTTTTATTAGTTTGAAGCTATTATTCACAAATAAAATCTCAGGATCTGTCTGAAGGAAATTTTTATTATCTACCACAGTAAATTATGAATTTATTTTCTTAATCAACTTTATTTCTTCGAGAAATATTTCGGTATAATATTCAAAAATAATTTGTTAACATATTTTCTTTATTCCCTTATAATTATAATTGAAAAATTCTAATTTTAAATTTTTGCTATGTTTTGAAACATGATTTCTTCTTAAAATTAAATTCTTTTGAGTTTCATATTTGTTATTAAGTAATATTAAATTGAATTAGATATTATTAAAAAAATCAAAATTTTACTTTATATTATTAATTTAACTGATACATTATATTATTATTATCTTTAAAATAAATGCTATTACTTTATTAGATGTTTTGTTAACTTTAAATTAAATATTAAAATATTAAATTTATAAAAGTTTTATAAATATTTTTATTAAAATATAAAATGATACATAATTAAAAACTGTTTTCATTATTGAAAATAAAATTCGTATAAATATGCAAATGTGCCTGCATATTATTTTAGTTATGACGCAACATAAAAATAATGATCAAACAACTTGTACCGCATAATCAGAAATATAAATGTAAGGCTTACAACTATAAAGTTTAAGACTTTGTTAATATATATATAATTTAATTTCTAAAATATTTCTCAATAGTCAAACAAACATTCTTTGAATGAAACAAACTTACAAAAAAAGTGCTTTTGTATATTTATTTAACAATTTTTGCTAGAATAAAATCTTTGATTTTTACATTATTAATTGACCTAATGGTGTAAGAAATCATCATAGGTTTTTTAAATTGTATTTCAAAATAATTTTCATGAGCGGTATAAAATATGCAAATAATTTTCATACATAAAGTTAAAAAATAAATTTTAATACAAATAGTTTATAATACACTGTGCTCAAAACAATAAAAGGATATTGTAAGTTTCATATAAAATAAAGACATAAACAATTTTTTTTTATTTGCTGAAAATAGAAGAAGAGAATTACAAATGAAATTTTTTCTGATTTTTCAAACTGTGAAGTATCCAAACTTTGAGTTCGACATCAAAAACGTCACTTCAGTGGCAGTGAATGAAATTTGACTTTCAACTGAATAAAAGACAATGAAGACAAGGATGATCGGCATTCAGTGACTGCTTTGTTTTGATGAGTACGATGTCTCAGTGAAGTCATTTAACCGATTCAGAAGCTTGGAGAGCTGTTGGTAGGTTAGAAGGGGAACAAACTCAAGCCGAATTAGCGCAAGCCATTGGTGTGTCACGAAGTGGGATTTCCAGGATCTGGAACCGTTTTCTAGAGACTGAAAGTGCAGGCCGAAGACCAGGGGAACGTCGTAGACGGGCAACAACCCCCAATGAAGATCGTTATTTAGTGTTAAAGGCTCTGAGACACCAAAATATGAACGCTACTCTTCTCCAACAACACCTTCGCTCGGCCACTGACACCAAAGTTTCAACTCAGACTGTCCGAAACCGGCTCCATGGTGTAGGTCTGTATGCTTGCCGACCGATGGTATATGTTAAACTAACATCAAGGCACCATTGCGACCGCAAGGAGTGTTCAACAGAGCATGTGAGCTGGAGGAGAAATGAATGGAGCAATGTTCTTTTTCTGACGAGTCTCGCTTTTCTGTTCATCCTGATAATAGGCATACTTTCATCTGGAGGGACGGTGGCAGTAGGAATATTCCTGAGTTCGTGCACGAAAGTGTCACATTTGTCGGTGGGGGAGTGTTGGTGTTGGGTAGCATCTCCATTGAGGGGCGCACAGATCTCTATATCATTCGAGATGGACCTCTGATTGTCGCCGATATAGGGATGAGATCCTCAGACCTATTGTAGTCCCTTATTATAGCATTGCTTCATCAGAATTGGTATAATTACGGATATTTTTTAGATTAATAAATTGAGTATGTTTTCTTTGATTAAAATAAAGATAAATCAAAATCGCTTGTATTTATTCTTACATTTTAAAAAGTAATTTAATGTAAACTAAAAGTATTCAAATAAAAGAATATCATTAATTTAAAAATGAATGTAATTAAAGCCATTTTTAAAATTCATAATGATATAGGAAAGGACGTTAGATATAATACAGTAAAATTAAACATTATTCTATATTAAATCATATACATTCAAAGATATCAGAATATTCCGTGTGAAAAGATGAAAATGGTTTTTTGTTATTATCAATAAAATAAAAAAACTTTATTTTTAAATTTTTCTATTTAAAATTTTAAATGCATTACAATAGCTTTAATTGCAATTTAAAAATTTAATTATGGAAATATCCTTTAACTTTTGCCAAAAGCACATCATTAAAGAACACAATAAAATGATAACTTTTGCTGTTTGGTTTACTTCTGTATTGCAAAACATTCACTTCTTGTGAGATCAAAGTCATATTTCGAAACATTTTGGTGATTTGTTTATGCTTTTCTATTTGTTTTATGCTTCCCTCACATAAATTTTAAATTTGAATCTAATGAATAACAGGCAGGTTTATACCCTAATATTCATTTCACTCTTGAGTTGCATTGCCTTTCCTTGATTTGCGTATGGCATTTAGCATCCAGATGGATGAAGTTATGTTTGAATTTAATTTGGAAAACTCTGTTAGTGATACATAATAAACTTTTTATTCTCTTTTATTATTTCACTAAATGATAAAAGAGAAAAATATTCCGGTTGAAAAGTTTAAAAAAATGTGTAAAATATATTCAACATTTTATGTGTAAAATTATAAAAATTAAAAGTTGCTATCAAAATGCTAAGTAAAATTGAATTGTATCGAAAACTTGATATCAATACTCTTTGTTTAAATGTTTTATAGCAACACTATTTAGTTTAATAAAGTTAAATAAAAATATAATGCTATCAAGTTTCTATTTACTATTAAAATGGACAATTTTAAACTGGAAATATTTATAAAAGCGGGTACGTAATAAAAGCAATCTTCGCTTAATATTTGTCCCATAACAATTATCAATTATTGAAGACCATCTAGTGATAAATTGATTCCACTCTTACGTAAATATCCATCAACTTAAAAGCTGGATTAACTACAATGCAACATGCGTTGCATCATATGTGAAAATGTAGATGCCATTCTACAATACTTTATACGGAGAAATTTAAAGGAGACACTTTGGTAACAGATAAGTAATAGGATGTTGAAATGGCTGTTTTAAGTTTCAAATATTGCATCATAGATTATTAATATTTCAAATAAACATTATTAAATGTTTTTAATCAAACAATCATTATTTTTAATTTAATCAAACAATGTTTTTAAAAGAAGTCAGATTTATAATACTCGCAAAAAAGTTTCTTTCATAATATAATTAAAGTTAAATACAATAATACTACAATTAACTTTTTCCCTGAACATTATTTCTTATATTGTATGATTTAAATTTAATTGACCAGCTTATTGCTTATTCAGAAATGGTGAACGAATGTATTTTTATATTTAGTAAAAATATCAATGCTCTTTTTTAGTTAATTGACGAATTGTGCAATTTTCTTCATAAAACTCATTTAGTGTTCAATCATTAATTATTTCAAATTATTTTTGTTCAACAATTAACGTATATAATTTAAAATATTTTTCGATTATAAGCATTTTAAATTCCAAGCAATTATTTATTCAAATTAGTTTTCTGTCGGAACTTTATTCATTATCATAATGATATTTAAAACATAGTGATTATATATAATTAATATATAATATTTCATTCTTTTAAAATGATTTTTTAAGATTAATTATAATTTTGAGGCTTTTCTAATAATTTTCACATATGTATTTAAGCGTAGTTTAGTTTGCCTTATCAGCTCTTTTGTTGAAATAAAAGTTGTCATAACTTAAAAAAGTTTTCTTGTTAAAAATACAAATTATTTTAAATGTATTGCTATTTTAGCTAATTTTATCGCTTCTGTTGTAAGTATATGATATCACATAAATCTATTACAATTACTCCAAGCAAATTAATTTTTTGCTATCACAATGCTCTCAGTATTTAGCTAGACTTTTCAAAAATCTCACCAACGTGAGGAACATCATCAAAAAACTGTGAGGTTAATAAAAATGAGAGTTTTAATCATGATATTAAAATAATAAACAAATTTTATATTCACTTAAAATTTCTTAATGAATAATAAATTTGGTTTACGCAAATTTAATATTGTTTTAATAGAATTGTGAAAAAGAAGTTATTTAGAATATTATTCATTATTATTAAAAAATTTTTCCATTTCTGCATCTGTCATTATTATAAAATTACTATACTCAAAAACGATTTTTGATTTTTTTTGTCTTATAGTATAATAACTAAAACTAAAAATAAATAATAAGTATTGAAAAAGCGGCATAAGCAATTGCTAAATATTTAATGTTTGTGATGAAACTTTCATTCAAATTTAATTGTAAGATTGTAGTTAATTTCAGAAGAGTAAACTGTCAATAGAATTTAATTCTACCAACTGACATTTATAAATATATTAAGAATTAATCTAATTAGAAATTTATGCAAATATGAGGAAAAGACGAAATAGATTGTATTGCTTATAAAGTTCTTAACGTTTGTGCATCATATGAGGCATTTTTTAGAATTTTACAAAACACTTTATATGCTTAGTTTATCACGAAAATCTGAATTTCGGCTTTGACAGTATTTGGCTAAAAACTACCCTAATTTAGTAATGAAAGCAAATGATTTAAAATACATCCCTTCTGAACATGCCATTATTTATTTTCCTGTTATATAATTTATATTGGATATAGATCACATAATTATAAAAATAAACAATTAAAAAATGTATTTTTAGCTATATATTATTTAATTAAAATTAAATGAGTGGTTTTCAGAAAGACTGTAATTCATCATGATATAGAAAATGAACATGCTATTAAGTTTTTGAAAATGAGTGGTACAAGATATATGATAATTACTAGTTGAAATCTCTGCGTTAAGGAAATCGATGCTTTATATAAAAATATATCTTACTCGCTCTTTAAATCTATTTGTAAAAAAATACATTAAAATATTAAAACGGTACGATTTTTATGCAAAATGTAATAAAATATTATTTATGAAACTGCATTATTAATTAAGTGCTGTTGTTAATAATGGAACACCAAGAAGTCTGAGACTGGACGAATGAAGTCTAAAAGAGAGTCTTCCATTTTTCAACACAACACCCTCTCAAGAAAATGGAAGCTCGAATTGGCTCATAGATGGCAGCATCATCTTTGTCTTCGAATTTAGAGATAGAAAGCCAAGGAAGACCCATAGCCTGGCTCCTACCACCCCTAGACGTATAAATTAAGTTCACCTACTAACGCAGAGATTTCAATACCAAGAAAGATATGTAGGATTCAGTCTATTCAAATGTATTTGAAAACATTAAAAACATAGCTTAAAAAATTAAATTTTCAAATCAAAATAACATGCACTTTTATGACATGGTTTACTGTGATTTTGTATTTAAACTGGATTTTTTTGAGTAGAAAATCATAATTTGTTTCCCAAGAACTTTGAACAGAGGGAAGTGAAGGTAAATGTTAAGCTTTTGCTTTGTGTACACAAAGTTTTGGCATGAATAATTTGGAGTCTTTTTTCCTCGTATGGATATAGCAAATTACGTTTTTAGTTATATAACTAATTATTTATTTCTGGGATTTCTTTCTTATAACATGTGTATATACCCTGTAGCATACATTAATTTTCGCAGGATCAAATAATGACCTTCAATCGTTAAGCTTTCCTCTAAGAGATATCAAATGAAGTGAAAATTTGGAACATTGATTCATTGTTTCTTATATAACTGTATAACGTTATTTAAATTTTAATTGTCGATATAAATTATAAAATATTCCTGATAATATGCAACAATCTAATTATTGATAGCTTGTTATAAATACCGATAAAGTTAAATTCAGAAGATATTCTTGTCTCTATAAGTTCAAAACCTGAACCAATCTTTCATTTCTCGTGGTGCTATGTAATATTTTTTCTTTTAAATTGCTAGTTCACAATGACATCTCATTTCAATCATTATTATTTGTAAATGACTATTAATTATCCATATGAACAGAATATTTTGTAAATACTCTTGTTATGTCTCACTCAACCACTCTCAAGACTAAATCTTAAATACGATTACCACCATCCATTTCATTAATAGCCTTTCATAAAAATTTCCATGATTACGAAATCACTAATTCTATCTTTCAAGATATACTGATTTTTTGAATAGGACATCATGACATCGCACATATTTATCTAATATATATATATTTATTTATTTATTTATTTATTGGTGATTAGAAATGTTTCAGGGCTTTAATAAATATAATACTGTACCATTCATTAGACCACATACTGTATCCTGCGATTAAATTAGCGATATTGTATCAAAGTCTTAAACTAACGATTTCAAAGGTGAAGAATTACTAGTGCATTTGAGAGCTCATGTTTAATCAGTTACATATATAGGGAGTATATATTTTAACTTTACTTTAATTATTATAAATTCCTACTCACCATTGAAATTGGTGTCCAATTTCAATAGACATTCCAGTTTAAAGGGTGAATAGTGGTTGATAAAAATGTTTTTCAAACGTAATAAATTGGTAAGTTAAGTAAAAAGAAAATATATATTTTTTAACTTTTTATTTTTCTTAATGTGTTTACAGCTACACAACAATACTCATATTGCTTAATTATATGGAAGTTGAAGTATAGAGATGATACGATTATCAAAATTTCAAAAAGTATCATATATGCAAATTTATTTTTATGTAAGAGATAAATTTTTAATTTTCAAATGTCACCATTTTGAAAATTTAAATTTATCGGTAATTTTGTTGATTTATTTTGAAGTCATGAAGGATTTAAAGCATACATAAATATTTTATATAAAGTAATAAACAAATCGAAATGCATCTATTTTAAGAATATGCGATCATAACTTAACCGCAGTGTACATAACCTAAAAGTAAAATATTCCTATTCTAAAAAATCTAAGGTATAACTGATATAACTTATCAAAGAAACTTTATGACGATTTCCTATATATAAACTGAATGATTTCATGTTTCTTTGAACTCTTTATTTACATGTATAGACTTTGAAGTATATTTGTACATAATTTTAATTTCCCCACAACCTAAAATATTTTCACGACGATATTAAAATGTCTCACTTTCCTCTTTAACAGAGGATGAAAAGAGTGCAAATGTGAAGCATTCGTACCTTTAAAACTGTTGAAGGTATTTACATAAAATTTGGGAAACATTTTATTTCATTGCGTCAAAGGGTTAAAGTTGCAGACTCCTAAGAAGAATAAAATATGAGGAAGAACTCATTAACCATTGATGGATAAGAATGAAGAGTCGTACATATTTCTTGTCATTTCAAAAAATTAACTGTACTTTTAAATTATGATCAACGCCCAAAAATTATTAAAAGAGAGTTTATCATTCAGTGATAATAACGTAACAGGTGTGAATAAAAACTATACCACATGACTCTTTTCTTAACAAAGAATAAACTATGTCATAAAAGATGAGACTTACTACCTAAAAGGTTTGAAATGGAGACAAAAATTCAGTAGGGAAGTATATCTGTCTTTTGCAGAATTTTGCTTATATTGTTTATCATTTCAAAGGCTTAAGAACATTTATAAGATGCTGCAGTACCCTTAAAATTTGTCAAATGGTGCCTGCTAGACAGTTCAGGAACCACTTAACTAGAAACTTCTCATTCAGTAAAATTATTTTACTTAACTTCTATAGTAAGTACTCCATTAATTTTTCCCAACAAAGACAGATTTAAATATTTTTCTATAATTTATTATGTATGGGAAACATTTATTGAAAACAATGAAGTCTTATAAAATAAAGAAAAATTCATGACAATATCCAAGATTTTTTTTACTTATTCAGTTAGCGAAAGTAAAATGGCAGTTAGTAGATGAATATGACTAAAGAAATCATTTGACTGGAATCATTTATACTTTTATTTATAAAAGACTGTGTATTTTACTAAAATTCTCCAGTAAAAAATAAGAAAATTATTGATTTATGGTCTTCAATGGTAGCTATGTATATAATATTTAGGATTATTCAGATATATTGTTGCAAAATTGCAATTGTTGCAAATTTTAGAAATCATCTTAAAAAACTAATAATTTCATAATACTACTCATATTATTATAATAAAAATAATTTTATAAGAAATTAGAATTTTTTATTTAAAATAAAATTTATTTCACTTCTAAACTAAAATAACTTTAAAATGACGTTTTAATATAGGTCTTAGTTATAGTCTTTATTTATTTCAAAAATATTGCAAATAAAAGAACTTTTTGCATTATTTAAAATTGCATTGCAATGTCACTATATTATAAAGCAACTCGATAATTCCATTTTTTAATCCCAAGTTCAAAAATTTACCATTCAAATGCAATGAAAGTATATGGATTTAAATATGTATCTGAAACTTTCCAATTCGGTTTTATATAATTACGAATAAACGCAAATACCTGTAAAATATTCTTTCAAATTTATAATTATATATTTATGATAATTTAAACCTTTTACATTAAATTAAATATATTCCCCTCTTTATAATTTATTTTATTTTAGTTTCTATAAA